>OX578147.1:18892470-19192470 GCA_951213105.1 Amaurobius ferox
TAAATGTATAGAGGAATGCCAAAGCAATACGCTGAAATAAGTTGTTTTTCGATTTCAACTGTTTTAAGAGATATTTAATGTGAAAAGGAAGAGTTTCTGAGGTGTAAGTTTATGTCCTGGCCAGACTGGTAATAACAGGACCACACATTTTTGCAAATATGTACCTATATAGTTCCTCTTTTGCAAGACGGTGCCCTTTTCTTGCATTTCTATTCGGTTTATAACTTATTTAATTTTGTATGGACTTTTGAAATGAAAAATTTCAGCAATATTTTATTGGTAAAGCCGACTGGAAGCACGAGGACAGTTTACAGAGTCCACGTAGATGATAAGAGCTTGCAATTTCGTTCCAGTATCTCAACGGTAGAGCGTCCTCAGGCCAGTTCGACTACCTAGGGTTCGATTCCCGGTTGGGGCAGCAAGGATCTTTACAAGTTGTGTGCACTGATCGGATTGGTAAAGCTCATAAACATGCTCCGGGTTGGTAGCGAATAAGGAAGGGAACTCCAACGGGCGTATGACACCTGTATAACAAGCGGCACGTAAAGGCTCCCGAAGTGAGCCAGCGGGTAGGGCGAGAGCCAGCAAGTAGGGAGTGAAACCCTCCAACACGAGATGCGAGTTACGGGGGCAGGTGAGTGTAGCGAGTAGAGGGTCGAGCCCCTAGTATCGTACAAAATGCACTTAAACTGGCATGAAATATGTAGTTTTGAATAATTTCTTTATCATTACGCGACTTGATGTATTTTGTCAGCTTCATATGTGACCAACTTGAAAATATGATTTTTTTTTAGAATTTTACACGTATTGTAAATGAAGAATTTTGACAATAAAAATCTTAAAAGGTGTAAAGAACATTGTTACCCAACCAGAAATCGAACCTTAGATCTCTAAACTGATCAGTCGACTCTCTACCGCTGAGCTACTGGGACGAAATTGCAAGCTGTTATCGTCGAAGTTGACTCTGCATTTTTCACTCTTTAAGGTCAGATTGGCGGGCAACTGACAATATGACTGACCACCTCCTGCTATTTTTACCTCAGGCTAGTATTCTGATACTACTATTTTTTACCGAGGTTAGTATCCTGCGCGGTCGCTATCCTCTCAATTTGAAATCGGCGCTCAATCTTCCAGAGTCCACTGAATACGTACTAGTCATACTAGGGTGACTTTCAGAACTCCGACATATTTGTACTAACCTACATGGTTGGATTGTTCGGGCGCCATTGTAAAGAATTTTGCTGCTCCAACCGGGAATCGTACCCTAAATCTCCAAACTGGCCAGCCGATGCTCTACCATTGAGCTACTGAGACGAAATTACAAGCTCTTATCGTTGAAGTGCATTCAGCAAATGTTACAATTACTGCATTTAAACAATATGGATCATGAATGAAAACGAAAGTTGAGTAGAAACCCGGATTCCAAATATTTTAACATAATTTTATTCATTGATTTCTCAAAATACATGATTCCAAACGAGAAATGTTTTTATAAAATAATAAGAATGTTTATACACAAATACTAGAGATCAGGTGAGTTTTGTGTTCTCAAGTTTTAACATTAATTATGCAAGCATTATATAAAAAATTTGGATTCCGCATAGGTAATACCCCAGCGTGTTTCGAATGCATAGTTCAAAATCAGATTTTCAAAAAAAAAAAAAAAAAAAAAAAAAACAGCAATAAAACCTTTGCTCAGTTCCATTTGTTAAATCATATGTATCATAAAAAGAGATTGGCAGAAATACAAAAGCAAACTAATTTTATTCGTGAGCAAGATATAACTTTTAACAGATTTTCATGCAAAGTGTATTGGGATCATAATACAGATGTGTTTCACAAACAAAAAATTGTTCTTTTAAAGTATTACGTGCTTTTTATATTATTTAAACGGTAAATATAAATTTTATCAAGAAAAAAAAAGCAGTCTCTAGTGGCTTTTTGTTATAACAAACTCCCCGAGGCCGCTAAAATAATAATGACCTGTAAAAATATTTTTGTTATAATGGAATTGTAACCAATTTGCTAATACATAAAAAATATACGTAAATATAATACGCAAAGTTTTTCCTATCATCTTTATATAGGATTTTGAAGGAATGATTGCTAAATTAGCATTAAAAAATGTGTGAAAAAAAAATCAAAAATTAAAAACTTACTCAAACATAGGAACTAACCTTGATTTGCATGACTGCAGAATATCTGTAATTATGGTTTGTAGAAGGGAATTCGTAGCTGAAAGTAATAAAAATGTTTGTAATGAAAAAATACATCTTTTGGAACATTCTTTTGATAAGAGACTAAATTTCGCATTTTCTCAAAGCCTAAAAGTGGCTTCAGGTTCGTCAGAAACATCATCTTCAATAATACTTTTGATTTTTGTGGAATTGATTGAATTGTGCGTCTGTTACAGACTGAATTATATCCTCATCAGAAATTTCATAGCATATCTCAACATTCTTATCTGCAAATATGAAATTGTCAAAGTCCTCCTGATTAGGTATAAATGTTGATTTTTTTGCTCGGAATTTGAGCATGTTTGCAACAATTAGCAATTGTAATTGTTTTCTGGCTAATTTCTCGCCAACAACCATATATCCTTTCAATGACTTTTTTCAAATTTGTGTTTTGTGTCTCGTTTTTTTCCAAGCCGTAAATAGTTATTTTTAGCAAGATAGTCCTTTAACGACATTTTACGGCACGGATGATGTCTTTGTCCAGCTATTGTGCAATTTGTCTGACAGTGCTAAACTTAAATGCGGTGTAGATTCAGTGGATTATTGCTTGGGTCATACATTTGTCAATAATAATAAGAATGTTTCGTTTCTCAATTTACATTTTTTGTCAGATTTCACTGACAAACATTAAAGATTTCTTGTGACATTCTTGCTTTCTTGTGAAATTTATAATTGCATGGAAATGAATGAAAGCAACGAAGCTTATAAAATTTCCCGAGAGTTAAGATTATTTTCATTTGGGTAACAGATTTATTACAACGGATGAGTAAACTAATTACTTTCTTTGAAGTTTTCCCTCCAACTTTTTGGTCGCTTTGCTGTCCACTGTGTAAGTTGGAAAATATACTCTGGACTCATCTGCATTGAAAATATCACCCGGTCTTTATGTCTTAAGATTTGCAACTTCTCAATATCTCCATTCACTAACATCTCACATCCACTTCAAAAAATCAATACAACAAAACGTTCCAAAACGGATTCAAAATATCTCCAAGAACAGCTGTAATATAATAAAAATCAATAAACTCTACAACTTTATTAAAAAAAGAAAAGAACCCCGGTTCAACAAACTAAACAAATATCAAAAATTTGAACCAATATACAAGAAATCCCACCGAAGAATTCTACAACCTATTCAATCCACGCAATTCTATGATTATAATTCGCATTCCTTATGCGAGGTATAATAGTCATAGTAAGTAGAATTGACCTCTCTATTCATTTAGAGACTTCGTAGGCACATCTGCTTTCTCACCACAAATTGTGTTCATCACTATCTCATATCAATCTCGAAAGCGATAGAGCTATCCAATAGTGGTTAGATAATTTTTGATGCCAAGCATTGTCTCGCACTGAAGAGCCTTCTTCCTTATCAGAGGATCATTTAAAGGAACATTGGACGAACGAACGTTTTGCTACCACTGAAACACGGCTGTATCGGCACTTTGCAGTTGATGAGTCTGTCACATTATTTTTCTTTGTGAGCCTGAATTTTGCAACTGTCGTTCAATTTTTTTTATCAATCTTTTATAAATGTACATAAAGTCTATGGATATACTCCATATATTCTGGTTACATCGCAACTTTGCAATCCTTTATCGATCTCAAAAATTATGGTCTTCTTTCTTCCAAAGAAAGTCACTTTCGTTTTCCCTTGATCATTTTAACATCAATGCAAAAAGCAAGAATAAAACAAGAAAGATTAATCACGCATAAAGCATTGATTATGAAATATTTTCCAACTACAATTCAATATTATTTAAACATCTATAAAATGAGATACATTCAGCGGTGATATTTTTTTTAATTATCACATAACTACAATAATTTATTTTATTTAAAAACTTAAAATCATATAGGTAAAAGTACTTTCTAACTCCATGCGTAAAACTTCGTCGAAAAAGGCAATGCTGTAAAATCGTCTGCTTCTCTATGTAAAATCAGTAAAGATTTTATTCGTATCACCTATATTCCAGACTGCAGAGCTAAATAATTTTGCTTTAAAAATTCAGCAATTCTTATACAACTCATCCTGCAGCTTGACGTTGCAGCTTTACATTCTGCATCCGTTAAAAAATTAGGCTTCGTTGTAGAAATAATCAAAGTTGGATGATCCTTTAAACTCAAAAATACTGTAATTGAGTTGGTGCAGAATATAGATGCACAGAAAAAAACGCAAAAATTAAGCGGTTTTAGGACGGATTCAACACTAAATATAAATTTAAAAGAACTTTAAAAATCACGATTTTGACACCTGGAAAAAAGATGGATGCCTATTTTATTTTAAAGTGGGTCACTTGATCTCTTCATATAGTATGGGTACAATTACTATTTTTAATTTTTATTTAAAAATCTACTGAACCTATTTTGCGCAAAGTTTCCTTTATATATTTTATGGGATGATTTGATTATTTCCAAAATTTTCAAAACAATTTGTAAATTTTAACATTGCTCAACATTTTTTTTGAAAAATTTAGGTCCTATAGGGTTCAATGTATTTTATTTATTCAACCCTTGTTCAATCCCAAACTAATTGGATGATATTCTACTAATTGGATTTATTTACATTCCCATATATCCTACAGACCGTCTGAACAACATACTGCAATTTCATTTTGATAAAGTCATTTTCAGTTAGCGTGTAAAAGGACAAACAGACAGACAGACAGACAAGATGAACAAAGTCATAAATACTTTTCAACTATGTTGTTTAAGTGTTAAAAACGCAGTGAACACCAGAGATATGCAAAATCAGAATGGACGATTAATGTCTTTTTAATGTTACATGTAAGTCCATAAAGGTAGTAAGCCCCATTCCTAGCAGTTGCTTATCACAGCGTCACCATCTTGAGCTGGTGTCTGACTATAGTCTTTGCAGCAGCGCACACAAATGTCTTTAAGCACCTTAGTTACTTCGTAAAGAAGAAGCAATGATTGTACACATTAGATCGAATAAACGTGATTAAAGCAAATAATTTAAGAAGTGATAGGTATCGAACTCGGCAACAAAGAGATATAGAAGAATATCAAAATTATATGGTTGTACTATATCTAATTAGTACGGATCAACGCAAAGAGGGCGCATATGAGAGGAAATAAATACTTTCCATTAAGTCGTGTCACTGACTATCTTACTTTCCTTATATAAAATAATATATAAGGAAAGTATTGTGACGGGGTCGAAAATTCGAATTCGAGTTTTCGACGGGAGAGCAAGTTTCAAGCATCACTGGTCACGATTCAAACATTTTTGAGGTGATGTCTGTGTGTGTGTGTGTGTGTGAAAGTATGTGTATGTGTGTATGTGTGTATGTGTGTGTGTGTCAGTGAGTCTGTGGAGACGATAATTGACGAACGAATGGACCGAGTCGAACAAATTTGGTACAAAATTTACAATCCATAAACACTGGAAACCTATTGTTCTTATGCGCAATCGAATGTTCAGAACCCCTCTAAATTTTCGAATGAAATTTTGAGAAAATCGTCAAAAAATCGAACCTCTAATAAAGTTACGCAAATAGACATTTCTTATGTAATTTTTCATTAGGAAACGATTGACATAAATTTTAGAACGTTAGCACCAACCGCTATCGAGATATTGCACATTAAAAAAAATATCTAAAAATTATGTGAAATATAAAAAAATATTTCCTATTGAGAAACATGTTCACTTGTAATATGCAATATCATGCGATAAATTGGGTGACATCACTCTCGTGAATCTAGCTCGTTCCATTTATAAAAAAATATACTTTGAGTAATACTTTTGTATTTGTACGACAATAGTCATTTATCTGCTGTAAGAATAACTTATTTTTCCATCCATAACGCTTTGCGAGATTTTGGCGACAAATTTAGTAGAATGTCGCCAACTTATCGACTTTTTCAAGTGTTGCTGAATTAACAAAAAACTCGCCAAATGGATAAAAATGACGCTAAATCAATGAAAATGACGACTCATTGACGAAAATTCAATATCTTGGAAAGAATATAAATATCTACTATAAAATATTCTATTTGTTTTACTGTAAAAGTAGTAAATTCATTGCATTATATAAGGAATGTCATAAGCTACCCACATTAGATTTTTTTATCGAAATCAAATATGCATTGTTGATTACAAGGCAAGTTGCTGAAGACAAGTTGAACAGGCTGTACATCAGATTTTTGTGCATAAAGTGTTGTTTTTTAGTATTCTTGAATAGGACAACTATTCGAGAATAATTTTATTGTGTCAAATAAATGCTTTCTGTAACATTTCTGTGGTTGATTTCTGCTCATTAGACCTGTGTTCTAACTCCTGTTCATTAGGTCGATTCCTGTGCATTAGGTCAATTCCTGCGCATTAGACAACATTTTCTCACCCTCGGCACGCATACCTAAGGTCTGCCCAGAATTTCACGACATACCACAAGAACAAATAAACAAAAATGTATGAGTTAAAAAGGTCATACACAAAAATTGCATTTATTAATAACTTTTTATTTTGAAATTTTAACTTCGCAGTCGATGAGTAGTTTGTTTCAAACTATAAAAATATCACCTGCATAGGCGAAATGCACAAATAGGATTAACCCGAACTCTTTGAATCCCTGAATTGACATTATGAGCCGATTAATTTATGTTAATTTCATAATGTTTTCTTAATTTTATACGTACATACATGAGTTTATATTCGCATTATTAAGTAAAATTATTTGTTTTATATTTAGTATGCATATAATCAATCGTAATTCAGGAATACTTCACGAGTGGAAAAGGCCTTTTATAATAATTCTCTATCGCTAAAGGTCGCATCAGTTGCTGGATCTGGCAACCCAACCACCGGCAACTGAGTGAAAAGTTCCTTGTAGCTTTCACAGTTTTAGAGGTTAGGTCTTGGTTGACTATAGCCTCTGCAGCAACGCAACCTATAATTGTTGTGGCGTACTGCACATTTTATCACCCTCTTGGAGGTCTTGCTCAGCCGCACACTTAGCTTCGTCTCGTGGCACACCATCCTAATAGCATTTTTTTCACAGTGATGTAAGATTTACGTCACACTGTGACTTTGGGACGTCACAGGGCGTCGCAGTACGTCTCGGCAATGTCATATTGAGGTCACAGCGAAATCATTTTGGTCATTTTCATGGTCGTTTGTGACGTCGTATATTAACTTGTATGTGAAGTCACATTGTAGTTGCCATTGTAATGTCGTCACATTGTTACGTGTTAATTAAATTGTGGAAACGTCACAGAATATAGTCACAGTGAAGATTCAAAGTTACTAATACGTAGCGTCGCATAGAAATCACAAATATGATGTCACATTGTGACCCAGGTGTCACATGACTAAAATGTCATTGTCCCACATGTGACGATCTTTGTTGTGTGCTGCCGCACATCGGTTGCAGAATACTCCATTAAACAATATCCTATCACATTTGATCTATTCCAAATTTTTTATCTGTCCAGTTTGGTGTCCGAGTTCTTTATCCTTATTTTTTTAAATTCTCAGCAAAGGACTCTGCAATGAATTTTATTCGATCGGGTTTGGCCCATTTACTACAGATAGACCTAACCTTACAATATTATTGGTGTGCTTATTGGTATTATGGTTATACAGTATAACATAAAGGTAAACAGCATGCTTATGGGTATACAGCATGGCATATTATAATGAATTAAATTAAATATGTCCGCATAGGGGGACAAATGTTATTACCATTTACATCACGCTGATAACAAACCACGTTGCATTTTAAATCATTTCGTGTAATATTTTATATTTGTTTGAATTACGGTGGTTTATGAAAATACAGAGCATTAAATCGGTAAAATAATAAAGTAAATTTTAGTAAGAATTTAAAATTCTCCTTTTAGTCACTGAAAATATGTAATACATTTTAAATATACTCCACTAAAATCAAACTTACTTCAAGAATACCAATGAAGGCCAATTTAAATTTGTGTCTAATAAAATACCGGAAAATATTGTATTTCGATGTTCATACATAATTTATGACTTGAAAAAAAATCGTTTATAAAATATTAGAGAGCTTTTTCTTGATTTCGTGTTAGAACGTACCCTTTTTAAAATACAATACTGTGCTATAAATTTCCATTCAATGCATTACAAATTGTATTTTTCTTATGAATTTTAATCTGCAATTCATTGTGTTCAACACAGGGCTTTATTTAAAAACTGTTTCTATTTTCCCAGCAATATATATAGAGATGTAAAGACGAAGATAAAGTCAAAAATCAAAATCTTGGAATTTGGTGGATCTATATATATCGTTTGAGTATCCATGAATACAATCAATCATATTTAAATGATGAAGTGTTACTTATGGGCGCCGTAACTTTCGAACAATTTGAAAGCTTTCAATGAATTTCCGGACGATAAAGAATCAAGTTTTCGAAATTTCTTTAGAATTAAGGAAAACAGAAAATAAACATCCATCATATTAAACAAATTAGCATATATGTCATTTTTTATATGAAGAGGGTTATATTATTTATAGAACGCTAAAATACGTTTTTCACGAGATATTTACCATTTTTATTTTGATAAATTAATTATACTCACTATTATCATATGCTTGGAACATACTTAACGGCAGAAATATATGGATACCAACGTTTGTGAGATCGCGAGGCCCAATTTCTAAACATTTAAAGCAGTTTCCATAAAATTTATTTTGATTCATTTTGAAAAGTTTCGTCATTGAATACATTTTAGTGCAATTGGGAAATATTATACTTAATTTTAGCTAAAGACATGAACCAGTTGGAAATTAAATATACTAAGCCCTTATGAACTTCGTCGTAGCATACTATCGTCTACACCACTCAAGTTAAGAAATAAAATTCGGATGGAAAACCTTCCACACTTACATTCGATTTAAGCCTTACATTCCACATCTTCAAAATAATGCAGGGGTGGCTATATTCAAGGCTGGAATAACACCATTTGTATTGGTACTAATTAAGAAGTATGGATTAATTTCAGCTGATTTAGAACAATCGAATTTATTGAGGTAGTTAAAACAATGCGTTTTGGATTGTATCCAGGTATGTTACTCTCCACACTACTCCAGCAGTATACGGAATTGCTGAGAAATTCCTTAGTATTACAAGTGAGTTTTCGAGGTTGGCTAAGAGTATTGTTCGAATTTTACAATCTATTACTAATGCTTTGCTAATTTACTATTAATTCAGAAACCAGCAACTCTGCAAACCAGATTCTATTCCCATAGAACTCAACATTAGCAAATATTCGTTAATTACATCACAGCTAGAGAATTTGTTAGGTGATGCAGTTTTGAAAGTTTAAGTGGCAACTTTACAAAATCATTAATTAGAATCGACCACTGTATTTGAGAATGATCCTAGATGTTGTTCAGACGTATTATCTCAATTCCCAGACTTATTATTGTAGTATTGGATTTTGAAGATTTGAGTAACGGTTTGGTTTACTTAAATAAGCAACAAGCGTAAACAATATATATCCAATAACTTTCTAACTATTGAGTACTGTCACAAAACAAACGTATATCTATAAAATAGAAACTAAAAGCTCAAAGAATTCCCAAACAAAGAAAACATTTTTCTTTAAAACTGACGAATTTACAATTCAATGTATTTATTTTATCTATGTCTCTCTAAAGTGTTCTCTTAACGTATATTCTCTCAACACAAATCTCTTTATCATTAACTAAATAAGAACCATCCTTATATATCCTCTGTAAAAAATTATATCAAAAATCTCCTGATAAAGTAATAAAGTTCTCGTTCTTTTTAAATCTTGGTAAATTGGCGACGTTTTTATATTATTTATTGCTAAGGGAGCCAAATGTGTCTCCAAGCTCTAGCGACCCCGGTTTTTAATGGTATATGGTTACTGTACATGTTGCTTTTCTTCATGAGAGTAATAATTGGGGTTGTGGACTCGTCAGAACCCACTGTTTACACAATACACATTACCCCACTGTCACACATTCATTTATAAGATTAAATTGTACTTATTGTATGGCAAAATAAAGTTTATTTATTTATAAAGACTGGTAATGCAACAGAATCAGGTAAATACAACAGAATAAATGATAAATTATCCAGTATTATTAATAGTATTAGTAAAATATTGGATTCAAGAGGAAAATAATTATAAATTCCTTTAAAATGAGTCTATCTTAAATTTTTTCTATTAAAAAGGTGTATTTTGTTTATCAACCTATGATTTTTTAAATCTTCCAAAGTTGTAATATCCTTATTAACTTTTACATTTTTATTTACTAACTAGGAGATACCCGTGCTCGCTGATGCTCGTCAATTTCCGTAACTCGCTTCGCGAGTCGATAGGCTTCGCCTCCTACTCACTTGCGCTCGCTAAGTTTACTTCGCGAGATCTTTCGTGTGTCCGTGTTTACAACACTAACAAATCCGCAATGAGGATTTTTTTTTACTTCGAAAATCATAGTTTTCTAAAAGAAAAAGATTGCCATTTCCGAACTTTTCTTTATCAATAAAAATATCTAGGCACTGTATAGAAAAGTATTGGAATCGTGTGTTCAACTGAAACGGATTTAGACGTTTCAGGGCCTCTAGAATACAAATTCATCATTTTTAACATGACATCTATGTGTGTTTCTCTATGTTTGTGCAATGAATTTATCCCTCTAGCCCAAAACCATTCCATCAAAATTTACAAAATGTGCTAGGAAAATAATTTGTGACAGTGTGTAAGTCATAACATATCAGCTACCCTGGTGGTAATTAGATTTTGGTACGACCTCGAGAAACAGAACCTGTTTGTTTCTTCAAAATTGCCCACAAAAATGAAACAACATCTAAAATAAAAGATGTATTCTTAAGTGTATTAATTCATTGCATGCTTATTTTACACGTAAATTTGATGACTAGAAGAATAAAATCAACCTCATCACTCTAGCGATAACAGTGAAGCGTCCACTTCGACAATAAGAGTTAGAAATTTCGTCCCAGTAATTCAATGGTAGAGCGACGGCTGGCCAGTTTGGAGATCCAGGGTTCGATTCCCGGTTGGGGCAGCAAGTCTCATTACAATGGCGCTCGAACAAAGTAACCATGTACCCTGTAGGCTAGTGCAAATATTTTGGAGGTTTGAAAATGACTCCAGTACGACTAGCGCGAGTTCAGTGGATATGAAGCGCCGATTTCTAAAGCGAGATGATAACGACCACGTAGGATACTAACCTGAAGTAGCAGGAGACTTACCTGAGGTAAAAATAGCTGGAGATGGCCAGTCGGATTGTCAGTTGCTCGTCAATCTGACATTAGAGGGTGGCGAATGCATAGTCCACTTCGACGATAAGAGCTTGCAATTTTGTCCCAGTATCTTAACGATAGAGCGTCGGCTAGCCAGTTCGGAGGTCCAGGATCCGATACCCGGTTCGGGCATTAAAAGGCACTTTACAACTGTTTTCGATATGGTTTAGGTTTTTTTTTTTCAAAATTGCAGCGATGCCATTTGAAAATATGTCCAGTCGCCAAGGGGAAAACGAAACTTAATGATAACTACAGATTCCGTGCTCTTGTTATTTTAAGCAGATAAACTGAATTTAATGTATTATGGAAGAAAGAAATTATTACTTTCCTTATATACATAATGTATAAGGAAATTATTGTGACGGGGTCGAAAATTCGAATTCGAGTTTTCGACGGGATAGCACATTTCAAGCATCCCTGATCACGAATCGAACATTTTTGAAGTGATGTCTGTCTGTGTGTGTGTGTGTGTCAGTGAGACTGTGGAGTCGATAACTGACAAACAAATGGACTGATTCGAACGAAATTTGGTACAAAAATCACAATCCATGAATACTGGAAGCCCATCGTTTTTAAACGTAATCGAATGTTCAGAACTCCCCTAAATTGTCGAGTGAAATTTTGAAAAAATCATTAAAAAATTAAAACCTTTAATAAAGTTACGCAAATAGACATTTCCAATGTAATTTTTCCTTTGAAAACGATTGACATGAACTTTAGAATGCTAGCATAAACCGTTCTAGAGATATTGCACATTTTTCAAATAAATTTATCAAAAAATCCCATAAATTAAAAAAATATATTAACTGTTGAGAAACATGTCCACTTTTCATATGTAATATCATCCGATAAATTGAGTGACATCATTCTCGTGGATTTTGGCGACGAATTTGGTCGAATGTCGCCAACTTGGCGACTTTTTTAAATGTTGCTAAATTAACAAAAATCTCGCCAAATGGATAAAAATGGCGCTAAATCAATGAGTACTCATTGATGATGACGGTATGGAAAATGACCACTCATTGACGAAAATTCAATATCTTGAAAAGAATATAAATAACTACTATAAAAATAATCTATTTTTTTTTACTGTAAAAGTAATAATTTCATTGCATTATATAAGGAAAGTCATGTGCTGCCCACATCAGATGCTTTAATATATTATAATTAACATGCTAATTTTATTTCGCCCGGGATTGAGAGATATAAATTCTCAATATGCAATTGTTCTTATACAATACACAATATCTTAATTTGTTAATTTATAATTGAAGTTCTGCTGTTGGAAATATCAGATTTCTTTAAGATGCGTCATATTAGACTGGCAGTGTGGAATGAAGTTTGAAAGAAAAATCTTGATATTGGACACAAGATAAAAACTGTTCTTATCGATAGTTGGGTTTTAGTTCATAGCCTTACGTCTCACTTATTTTCTTTATTGATATAGTTTCGCTCAGTGAACTTTTGTCTTGGGGATAATGAAGATAGTACAAGAGAAAAGTACCAAGAATAAAATACTTACGATTTATGATGAGATTTACTAAACAGATTGAGAAAATTTTGTCTACATCTGTATGTATATATATGAAATTGCATGTGAGTGTACTTGTGTATGTTTTAAATATGTACACAGTAATTTAAGGCTTAGTGGACCTTGAGTTTTATTTTTAATTTGAAAAATTGTACAAAAACTAATATAGATATAATTTGGTATAATTATCTTGAATATAATAAATAAGATTCGAATTTTTGTCTGGAGATAAACAATAATTTCTTTGAAAATATTTGAAGGTGTAATTTTTATATTAAAATGGAAGTTTGGATTTGCTTATGCAGGATGTCATTCAGGATGTCATCTCCATAATTTTAATCATTGACTATAAAACACTTTCCAACTGAAATGCCATTTTATTTAAACATCTCTAAAATTCGATACATTCAACGCTGACGTATTTTAAATTATCACAGTATTACAATAATAATTTATTATATTTGAAAACTTAAAACTTCATCGAAAAAATGAACTTTATTCAAATGACGTCCTCTAAATATAAATCGCATGGCTCTCTATATATAAGCAATAAATATTTCATTCATATCACGTTTACTCCAGACTCCAGAGCTAAATAATTTTGCATGAAAAAATCAGCAATTCTTATACCTTTTCTGTTGAGGATCACCGGCGCTTATAGGACTTCTCCCTACGGACCGTTATTTGTTTTTCTGAGTCCATCTGGTTCTAAGGGACCTTTTTTCTAAATATCACTTCTGGTGGAGGATACAAGATAGCTTTGTGGGCTATCCTCCCCCTTCTTGTTTTGATAATCGGCAAGCTTTTGCTGAGGTTTTGCCTTGCAGGCGGTTGATTGCGTTTACCGAGATCGTTGGACCCGTTGGTGTACATATTTACACCGAAGGCTCCAAGATCGACGGGATAGTGGGCTTTGCCGTCTGTATTTTCTTTAGTGAATCGCTTATCCACTCCATTTCCAAGAAGTTGTCTTCGTATAATTCAGTTTTCCAGGCCGAGATCCTTGCTATTAAGTTTGCTTGCGACTGGGTCCTGCAAGATAAAAGGAAAGAGGTTATTTTCACGGATAGTTATTCATCTATGGGTGCTCTGACGTCTATTTCTAGTAATTCTAGTTTTTTGCTGAGTATTAAGGACTCTGTGTACTCCGCTAGGGATTTGGTTGGTCAGCAGTGGATGCGAGCTCATGTTGGTATCCCTGGTAACGAGGTGGCTGATGGTTGCGCTAAGGTTGTTGCCCTGGACGGGGAACTTTTGGTTGCTCCTGCTCCTTACTCTCTGCTGTCCAGCTTTGTTTGGGAGGCTTTGATGGAGGAGTAGCGGACCTACGGTGACTCTTTGGCTGGTGGCTTGCGGGCCCGGATGTTCCGTTCTGTGCCGGACTTTGGTTTTAAAGTTAACAATACTTTCCTGTTCTTGTCGGGTGATGGTCCGTTCCATAGCTACCTGAATCGTTTTAAGCTAAAGGTGTCTACAAACGATTAGTGAATGTTTGCCAGAGACTTGATCACTGATTTTTGACCATCTGAACACGTGTTTGACGTGTTTTTCACAGAGTGAGGCCAAACATTTTTCTTGTAGAGCAGCGTCCTACGTTTTCGTCAAACATTAAGGAGTCAGTATGATTGACATTTGTATTGACCAATCGCAGGTCGATGACCATTTTGTGAATTGAATATAGTTATTTTCAATTTTCCCCATTTGTTTTTTTATGTGTAGTTTTCTTTTTTTTTTCTTTTTAAATTCTTAGATTTATTCATTTTCTTAAAAATGAGTTGAACTCAAGATAAGACTGACCAAATTATAAAAGCTTATAGAGACAATTTTGTCAGAGTAGCACAATAAAATTTTTAGGAACCTGTGCTTATCAGAAATAGCGGAAATTGTTCATTTATCTTCTGAGGAGGTCAAAATTATAAAAAAAGTGCTATGACACAATTTAATTACAAAAATAATAAGTCACGGATTCGATGAAGGGTAGAAGCGGTAAGCTGGGCAAAAATTTATCAATTTATTTAATACATATTGTTTAATATATCATTTTATATTTAGTAATTAAAGCTTTTGTACTAGTACATATAAATATTTTGTTGGAAATTCAGACAAGTATGAATACATATATTTTGGTACCAGATTTTTTTGTACATGTCTTAATATTTCAATTAATAGACTTTTTGTTTTTCTACTTCTAAAAAAATATCCAACCAAAAATATCTGATTCAAATAATTTGTGCATGTTTAGTGTCAAAAGTGCATTCCACACATACTTTAATGAGAAGGTTTTATGAAATAAACATTAAAATGATTAATGTTTGTGCCCAATACTGCAACTAGAAATTTAGTACATAGAGCTAAAAGAATTTTGGTGCCCTCTTTCAAATGTATTTATTTTATGTATTATGGAAGAAAAGTTTCTACTTTCAATTAATGTTTATTAGTCCACTGTTACATTGAATTATATGAAAATAATGCAAATTATTACATCTTTTAATTTAGATGTACGCATTTAGTCTTGTTATTATTATTTATTGTAACAATTTGGGACACTTCTGATTTCTTTTCAATTTCTTGATCTGAAAATGAATATTACAAACGATATTTACAACGAAATTAAGAAACAAGTGCGTTGGCACTATCTACTAGAATCAAGGGAAACTATCTCTTTATCATAAAATGTCAACTATGTTTAACCGCGTGGACAAAATACACTTCAAACACATTTCTGAGAATCGACATCTTTGACAAATATTCACTATTCGTTTGTAGACACATTTAATGCAGTTTCCCTCATGCGCCTGTGGTCAGCTAAGGTATACATACCATTTTGTCTTTGAGTGCACCTTAACTAAGGAGTACCATTTGAGTAAGCCGGTGGACGGCTCCGGGCTACTTGGTTGAGTAGGGTTCTCGCCTCCCCCCTCCCTCCAGTCCATTGCTAGAATTAAAAAGTGTGTCTCGGTTGCGGAGCTCATTTGTGAAGACGTATTTTAATTTGGATGATGCTGGAGCTGTTGGGCGTTATATTGGGGCTTTCCCTTTTAATTGTTTAAATAATTATTTGTATCTTGATCTTTTTAACAGTCCCTGCTCCAGTACTAGTCCACAAATGAGTGGTTTTTATTTGAGTTAACTGAGAAATTGAGTATAGAGGCTATTTAAAGGGGGGAATTTAAAACTTTTGAGGGAGGATTGTACAATTGATTTTATGTGATTTTATAAAGATATGATTAATTTGAAGCTAAGGGAAATATTTCCCTTATACGGTTATAATGATAATATAAAGTTTTATGGTTTATGATTGTAAAATTATGGTGATAAAAATTTATACATATTGTAGATAGAGGTTAAACCCACAATTAGAGTAATTTAGTTGTATTTAGTTGTAGGGTTGTATATAGTATATTTGTTATTTCAATGTGAAATTTGCAATTAAACAGGATGATGCATTGATTTCCGATGTTCTTCGTTGTTAATTTTAAATTGAAATTAACTTATGTTTTTGTTATTTGGCTTTCTTATGCTGAACTGAATTTGAAATTGTTTTATACTTTATTTGTTTTCACCGCTGTACCACGTGCTATGGCCTTCCTGATGTGTCTGCTTAATTGTATTGATATGTAATGGTTTATCACTTTTTGTTTTACTTTGTTGGCTCATATGTTGTGCCCTTTCAAGTCGGCTAACTTGCCTACAGTATTGTGGCAATTAATTGAGAAATGTCATTTTTTTCGTTTTATCACACGTAAGCTTAGGAAGAAGCACTCCAAATTAGCTCAGAGTTCAAATTGCAGTTATTATCAAAGTAGCAGGTGTTCGTATGCACCTGGTAAGTAGCAGGAGTTAAAATTCCTCCGCCAGGTGGCAGGTGTTCCGCAGTGGTAGTTTCTCAGTTGTTGCGGGGCTCATTAGCGTCATGGATATCAGCGCGGAAACACGTGCTAAAGTGATTGCGCTTAGAGAAGACACTTCTAAGACGTTCGAGGAAATAGGTAAAATATGTGGAGTGAGTAATGCAAGTGTCGGGAGGATCTGTAAGCGGTTTCAGGAAACAGGAAATGCTGGAACCAACCGCTCTGGAAGATGCGGCCGAAAAAGATCAACTTCGACTCATGACGACAAAACTTTACATCGAATGAGTGTTAAAAATCCTCGATTTACCAGTTTTGACCTGTCTAAGTCCATGGTGGCAGCTGGTGTTGATATTGCACCTTCAACAGTGCGATACAGGCTGTTAGAACGCGGACGGAGAGCACGTCGACCGTACAAGAAGCAGCTTCTGACGCTTCGCATGAAGAAAAAAATGTTGGAATAGGCACGGAAACACAAAACATGGACTGGGAGAAAGTTCTCTTTTCTGACGAAACGCATTTTGTGGTTCAGGGATTTAGATCTATGTTCGTGAGAAGGAGCCAAGGAGAACCTCTCAATCAGCACCACATCAATCAAGCACCCAAGCATCCGCCCAAAAAGATGTTTTGGGGTTGTTTCAGCGTTTTGGGGACATAATCTCTTGTTCCCGTAGAGGGAATGATGAACAGTGCCAGTTACGAAGTCATATTGACCCGAAATGTGCTTCCAACCATGGCTAAACTGTGGCCGAATGGAGATTGCGTTTTCCAACAAGACAGCGCGCCATGTCACACTTCGAAGCAAATCAAAAACTTCTGCTCAAAAAAAAATATTACCCTACTGGATTGGCCCGGGAATTCACCAGACTTGAATGCCATAGAAAATTTGTGGGCTATTGTCAAAAAACGGCTTCACAAATTTGACTGTACGACGATGGACAAGCTAATTTCGGCCGTTATTGACATATGGTTCAGAGACGTTGAAATTAAAACTACATGTGCTAGTCTAGTACATTCCATGCCGAAACGTGTCTGTGATGTTATAAAGTCTCGGGGAGGTCATATCACTTATTAGTTTTAAATGTATCCATAGAAAACTTGAATAAAACTGAATTTTATAAAAAAAACTGCATTTCTCAATTAATTGCCACAATACTGTATATATTTTATCTAGATATATGTTTTATTTTACCCACTATTGCAGTGGACGTTCCAGTAGGCCACTGTAACCGCCTTGCCCAGCGTTGAAGAATTCCATTCGTTGAAGAAATAATCAAAGATTGATGATCATTTAAACTAAAAAGTATTGTAATTGCGTTGGCGCAGAATATAGAAGCATAGAGAATACGCAAAAAGAAAATCTATTTTAGGACGGATGTAGTACTAAATATAAATTTAGAGGAGCTTTAAAAATCACAATTTTTACACTGGGAAAAAAAGATGGATGCCATATTTTATTTTGAAGCGGGTCACGTGATCTCTCCATATAATGTGAGCATAATTATTATTTGAATTTTTATTTAAAAAAACTACCGAACACGTTTTGCTGTAATCTCTTTTAAATATTTTATGGAATAATTCGAATATTTCATAAAATTTTCAAATCAATTTGTGAATTTTAACTTTGCTTAAAAAATATTTAAAAATTAGGTCCCATGGGGCTCAATGTATTTCACTTTTTCAACCCGAGTTCAATCCAAAACTAAGTGGGAGATATTAGTCATTTACATTCTCATATGTCCCATAGACCGTCTCAGCAACATACTGAAATTTCATTTTGATAGAGTCATTTTTGCGGCTGTTATCGTGCGTACGGACAGACAGACAGAATGAATAAAGTCATGAACACTTTTCAACTATGTTGGAAAGTGTTTATGAACGAAGTCATTAACTTTTGCTTACGGATGGGACAGCTTCAATCCCAAGCGAAATGGCTCTTCGTTTGAGATTGAATGAGATTGACGCTGTCACACCCGTAGGCAAAATGCTAACACTTTACAACTAAGGTGGAAAGTGTTTAAAATGTAATCAAAAGCAGACGCACGGAAATACTTTGGTAGTTACACCAGTTTATCATCAAAATAATAAAAACATATATAATATATTGTAGTAAAAAGTAAAATATATTGTGCATCCTAAAAATTCGGAACTGGGTGCAAGAGTCATAATCAAATACATTTTAATCAAATACATAATCAAATACATTTTAAGCAGCTATCACAAGCTAATTCCGGATTCGAACAATTAATTCTTGATAATCATTACCTAAATGCTGAATAGTACTGTACAGATTGATAATGCTTTCAATATTTGTTTATAAAATAGTTGATTAGCTCAGTAAATGAGATGCTGTTGTATAACTAAATACCTTAAAGCTATTAATTTCCAGTAATGCAGCTCTCTAGGTATATATAATCACACTTCATCAAATATTATTTATTTAAAGCGAAATTCAAGGTTTATTTATGACAAACAATCTAGAACTAACTGTCTATGCGCAGATAGCGATAAAGTTTTAGCTGATAAAGTTTTGACATTTTTAGCAGTCACTTTTTTAGCATCTAATGCCACAATGCTAACGATAGCTACGCCTGCTTCGCCAGTGCATGCAATCCTATAACTCAAATTGTGCAGTTTTTTATCTATATAAATTAAATGAAGAAACTGTCTTTAGGTATATATGTGGGAATTTGTGTTTTTTTGTTTATTTCTATCGCCATCTCGGAAGAACAGCTAAACCGATTTTCATGAAATTTTGTCGGTTGCCTTGGAAAAGCCCCACTTAAAAATTAGTCCATGTATCAAAATTTTAGGACCAGGGGTTGTCAAGATATTAATAAATAATGTGCATTTAAATCGATCATAGAAATAATACTATGCAGACGATATTTTTTCCTCAAAATAAAAGAAATTATATCACATTGTTTAGCAATGTGAATAAATCAATTGTGTTTATACAACAGAAGACTTTGCAGAGTTCACTTCGACGATAAGAGATTACAATTCCGTCCCAGTAGCTCAAAGGTAGAGAGTCGGCTGACCAGTTCGGAGACCTGGGGTTCGATTCCCGGTTGGAGCAACAAGGCGCTTTACAATGGCGTCCAACAAATCAACCCTGTAGGATAGTGTAAAGATGTCGGAGGTCTGAAAGTGACCCTAATACGGATTCAGTGGACTCCGGAAGATTGACCGCCGATTTCAAATTGAGAGGATAACGACCACGTAGGATACTAACCAGGGTAAAAATGGTAGTAGCAGGAGGCTGACCTGATGTAAAAATAGCAGGAGGTGGGCAGTCAGATTGCCAGTTGTCCGCCAATTTGGAATTAGATGGAGGCTAATGCAGAGTACACTTCGATGATAAGAGCTTGAAATTTCGTCCCAGTGGCTCAACGGTAGAGCGTCGGCTAGCCAGTTCGAAGATTCTGGGTTCGATTCCTGGTTGGAGCAGCAAGTCTCTTTGCAACTTTTATTTTTTTTTTCAATGTAAAGAATAAAGAAATATATGTATATATATATAAATTTCATAAATGAACGATATTGCATACTTGACTGAATTATATCAATTACGAAATTACGGTTTAAAGATTACCAGTTTTATTAATATTATCAATTTCTCTTGTCATCTGTTTTATTTTGGTAAAACCTTTCTTAACTCGCATATTTTGTTTAGACAAGTATTGAAAATGGATAAAAATGGTACTACGTACTTATAAACTTCAGAAGGACAATTAATTAAAATATTTTTATAGAATGTTTTGAATAACAATGGCATTTAGAATACTACAGGATTTGGCACATAAATGTGAATTTTAAGTTTCTTTATAATATATATTCCGTACGAACGTCTACTTCTTTATATTTGTATTTGCGGGACATGTATTTTATATAAGGGCGTATGAAGTTAAAACAAAAATATCAAGTTATACTATATTGGATCCCCTCCCCCTTTATAGTAGGAGATTTTAAGAAAGTAAACAAGTATTTTGATTTTGAATAACTTCTAATAGAGTAACCACAAGAAAAGCAAGCAAAATGTGCTTATATAGCAACAAATAAATACTTGGAAAATTGCTTCGCTCGTACAGATTGGGCGACGGAAGAGATTCTTCTGATCTTATGCAGAGATAATGCCGTTTATTCAACGAGCGTGGTTATCGTATAGATAATGCTTTTCTTCGGAGACTTTCAAGTTTTAAGCATAAAAACAAATTTTTGATGGATGCCCTGTAAAGTTTGGTCATGATGGATGCAGAGTCAGTCCACTTCATCGATAAGATCTTGAAATTTCATCCCAGTACCTCAACGGTAGAGTGTCGGCGGACCAGTTCGGAGTTAAAGAGTTCAGTTCCCGGTTGGGGCAGAAATGCTCCTTAAAATGAAGCCGGAGCAAATCAACCTGGTAAGTTAGCGCAAAGTTATCGGAGGTTTGAAAGTGATCCTAGTACGACTAGCACGGATTCAGTGAACTCTGGAAGACTGACCGCCGATTTCAAATTGAGAGGATAACGATCTCGCAAGATACTAATCTGGGTAAGCATAGTAGTAGCAGGAGGCTAACCTGAGAGGTAAAAGTAGCAGGAGGTGGTTAGTCAGATTGTCAGTTGTCCACGAATCTGACGTTAGAGGGAGGATAATACAGAGTCCACTTCGACCATAAGAGATTACAATTTCGTCCCAGTAGGCTAACGGTAGAGTGTTGGCTGGCCAGTTCGGAGATCCAGGATTCGATTGCGAGTTTTGCAGTAAGGCTCTTTACAAGTTTTATTATTATTTTTTCAATTTAAAGAATATATATATATATATATATATATATATCAATACTTAAATCATTATATATATAATCAGAAAATTAATAATTCATATAAACTTAATTCAATTAAAAATGATATTAAAGAAATACAAAATGATTTTGTCATTACATGTCGATAAGGCAAGTGGAAACTACTCAATTATATGTAAATATTATTATAAAAATACCCTTCAGTCACACTTACTTAATAATCATATCTATAATTTACATAAAACTAACCATAAAATCTTATACAATAGAATATCAGCCAAATATAAGCAAATCCATCTAAAAAATAGTTGTAATAACATTCCATATATTGTTATAGTACCCAAGTTTCATAAATCCCCTGTTGCTTTTCGAACCATTACCAGTGGGCATAATTCTTACATTACTAATGCTGGAAAATTATTATTAAAGATATTACATGGAGTATCCTCGTCAGATGAAATCTCAAATAATTGTCATATTGTAAAAAACAGTTTTGAAGAAGTTAAGAAATTGAAAACTCTTACTAATATTCGTAGTATTTATACCTTTGATTTCAAAGATTTGTTTAATAATATTAATATAGATGATCTGTATAGAATTATTTTAGGAATTTTTGAAAAATATAATATCAACCTAAAATATTCAAATTTTCTTTTTAAAAAGTTACTTAACTTCACTCTTTATGAGAATTATATTCAACATGGTGGTACTATTTTTAAACAACAGGTTGGTATCCCACAAGGGGTGTGTGCCTCATCATTGTTAGCTAATCTGTATTTATTCTTCTATGAAAAAAACATTAATCCAAGCTTGCATAATATGCACATGTTTAGATATTTAGATGACATTTTATGTGTATCCCCAAAAAATAATAATATCCCTATAGTATTAAACTTTTATCCAAAAAATTTACAATTAAATGCAAGTAATAATGACACAAATGTTGCAAACTTTTTAGATTTAAATTTAAATTTACAAAATTGTAATATGGTTATAAACTTGTATGATAAAAGACAGGATTTTAAATTTAATACATCAAAAATTCAACATTTTGACTCTTGTCTGCATATATCTGTATTTAGAAATATTATAATAAACCAGGCTCTTAGAATCAATAAAATTTGTGATGAATATTATAAATTAGCGCACTTTATGGAATTATTGAGTACAGGGACTAATAATGCATATCCCCCCAATTTTGTTACTAAAATTATCAACTCAGTGTACGAAATTTCACTCGATAACATCCTAGAAAACATTCCCAATTATAGTGACTAACATACAGGAGAGAGAGAGGGGGAAAAAAATAAATAAAAAAAAATAAATAAATAAATAAATAAATAAATAAATAAATATATGTGTGTGTGTATATGTATATATATATATATATATATATATATGTATATATATGTGTATGTATATGTGTATAATGTATATATTTATTTATTAATTATATAAATAAATAAAAATGAAAAATAATAAACTAAGTCAAAAACATTAGAAAAATCAAAAAATCGGAAAATAAGATGCATTAACATTAATGTTTTGAATTTTATTTTCTCAAAAAATGTAACTTTTGTCAGTATTGAAACTACGTTTTGAGCGCCCTTATAATGGTGTATAGTGGCATTCTCGATTATCCAGTTTTCCTATGAATTACTTGTTTAGTGGGAATTTTCATCTTTGATTCATATTCATATTCAGTTCTGCATGATTGGGAAGTTGTATTCTGAATTGCTTGTCCAGTCTCCAGCTTAGACTCACTGGACGGGTTTGGGAGTATTTCCGTGAACGTTCGTACTGCCTCCCTGGTAGAATTTCGACTTGTTCATTCCGGTGCTTCTAGATTAAGCTGTTGAGGTTGATCGTGTATACACGTGGTGAGGAAGAAGGGTTCATGCCGCATGGTAATACAATTTTCTTAATGTATTCTTTTTTCATTTTTTCATTTTTTGATGTCTGTAGTCTGAGTTTAAGCATTTATAGTAATGTACTATTGCTTAATCTGAAACAGGCATTTGTTTGGGTTAATTAGAATTAAATACTCAGACCTGAAGATGAATTTTATTCTGATTAATCATCGAATTTGGGAAGGTTCTGTTCTTTTCTCTTATCGGCATTATGGCCGTGAATTTGCTTCTATGGTGATGTTAATATTACTTGAATTGTATTTTTTTTTTATTTTTTATTTTTTATTTTTTTATTTTTACATAATTCTTATTATTACATTTCAAATATATATATATATATATATATATATATATATATATATATATATATATATATATATATATATATATATATATATATATATATATATATATATATATATATATATATATATATATATATATATATATATATATATATATATATATATATATATATATATATATATATATATATATTGATGTTTTCAATTTTTTTTGTCAACTTTTTTATTTTGGCAAAGACTCATATATTGTGTTTAGCTAATTGTTGAAACAGAATGACTATAAATTTTACATCGGCAGTGACTATAAATTTTACCCAGTAATAATGTAATGTATCGATGTAAAATTGATAGTTTAGTGGCTATAAATTTAACATCGGTAGTACTAAACGTACTGTTGGTATCCGGTTAGTGGAACACGATCGTGACAGGATGGAAAACTTTCTACAGCTTTTGCCCAATGTTAAAGATAATGTTAAGCCCGTCTTTCTATTAAGCCCGTCTTTCCTTTCTTAACCTTTCTTTTAATTCGTTGTAATAACCCACGAAATATCCTTCTTTATGAATCCTTGTTTATTTATATCCACCGTGATTCTATTTGTAATTTTGATCCTGTTCAAATTTTAAGTTCGGCCTGGCGACTTGTTTTCAACTCTGTTGATGTCAAACCTCTTCACAGTTATCTGTGACATCATTTATTGTAATTGTGCTTGGCTGCATTTTTGAATTGTGTCTTTTCTTTGTAAAATATTTACCACTTGTTTAAATTAAATCTCTTATGTATAATACCTAAATTTGTATTTGTAATTGATTAATTTTAATAGCCTGTTTGGACTACCATTATTTTGTGTTTTTTATGCAAATTTGTCTACTGATCTGGTCTACATATAAGCAGTCCTCATTTACCGCTTCGTATAGCCACTGATGAAGGGAGGTACAGTAATGCTTGAAAGCGGTCTGGATTTTTAAAGCTTTATGTCTTGTAGGATGATTTTATTAAATGACCTTTTATCTATGATGCTGTGTCGTTGATTTTATAACTGAATTTAGAATAGACGTGATCCTACCTTTATTATAACATATTTTATTCTTCCATGTTTTTATACAGGATTCCATCCTGTATAAAAACAGGAGTGAGGTTAACAAGAAAGATCAATCATGGTTAAGCATTGATTATGAAACACTTTACAACTTCAATGCAATTTTATTTAAATATCTCTAAAATGCAATACATTCCTAAGTAATATTTTAAAACTTATCACAATACTACATTAATTTATTATACTTGAAAACTTAAACCTTCATCGAAAAAACTAAATTTCATTCAAATGACGGCATTGAAATATAAATTTCCGAGTTCAAACAGCTCTAAAATGCGATACATTACTCGGTAATTTTTTAAAATCACCATAATACTACAATAATTTAGTATATTTGAAAACTTCATCGAAACAACTGACATTCATTAAATGACGTCATAGAAAAAATAACACGCCTGGCTCTCTCTAAAAAAGCAGCATTTCATTCATAACATTTTCCCAATCATTTCATTCATCACAGTACTAAAGTAATTTATTTTTGTTTTAAACTTAAGACCATGGAGCTACAAGTAATTAAACTCTATGCTTAAAATTTCATCGAAAAAAATCATCCTTCTCTCTGTAAAATCAATGAATATTTCATTCATATCAGTCAGCTATGCAGACACCATGAGCTTAATACTTTTGCATTAAGAAAATACAGCAATTCTTATACAATTCGTCCTACATATTTTTTTGTTTACATTTTACATAAGTGAAAAATAGGCTTCGTTGTAGAAATAAACATATTTGGATGATCATTAAAATTCAAATATATTGTAATTGCGTGGTTTCAGTATGTAGATGCACAGAATTTTAGCAAAAATAAAGCGGTTTTAGGACGAATACAACACTCAATTTGAATTAAAAAGAACTTTAAAAATCACGATTTTGAGACAAGATGGATGCCATATTTTATTAGGAAGTGGATCACGTGATCTTTTCATATCATGGTCACGTGATCGCTTCATATAAGAGGTGTAATTATTATTTTAATTTTTATTTAAAAAAAACTACTGAATATATTTTGCTGAAATTTTTTTTATCTATTTAATGGAATAATTTGAATATTCCCTAAAATTTTCGAAACAATTTGTGACTTTTAAATTTGCTTAAAAAATGTTTGAAAAATTAGGTGCCATAGGGTTCACTGTATTTCATTTCTTCAACCCGGGTTCAATCCAAAACTAATTGGGTGATATTATTCATTTATATTCCCATAGGTCCTACAGACCTTCTGAACAATATACTAAAATTTCATATTGATTAGGTCATTTTTACGGTATTTATCGTGCTAATGGAAAGACAGACAGACAGAATGAACAAAGTCATAAACACTTTTCAACTTTGTAAAGAGTTAAAAATGTGTAAGCTCTCATCAATATGAAATCTGAAAGGAACAGAGTTCTTTACTTTAACATTAGAATAAAATATTATTATCTTAGTAGTTCAATGGATGCAACGTTAACTGACCAGGCGGAGATTTGGGTCCAACTCATATTGCCATGTATTTTAACACATTACAACATAGTTGAATAGTGTTTATGACTTTGTTCATTCTGTCTATCTGTCTGTCTGTCTGTTTGTTAGCACGATAACTGCCGTAAAATGACTTTATCAAAATGAAAATTTGATATGTTGTGTCAGACGATCTGTGGTACTTATGGGAATATAAATGAATAATATTACCCAATTAGTTTTGGATTGAACCCTGGTTGAAGAAATCAAATACATTGAATCCTATGGGACCTAATTTTTCAAACATTTTTTAAGCGAATTTAAAATACACAAATTACTTTGAAAGTTTTAGGAAATATTCAAATTATTTCATAAAATATATAAAAAGAAAATTTCAGTAAAATATATTAGGAAGTTTTTTTAAATAAAATTTATTTAATATTGGGAGAAAGGCAAATTCAATTAAATTCTGATTCTTGTTATATTCCCCAGAAAGGAAATAGAGATATATTTTATAATAAATATCTTTCCATGAATTTTATTATTTTATATATAAGAGAGGATTCACATTTTAAAATAAATATGGCAGATAACAGTTTTTCAAATTTTTTAAAATTTTATATAACTCTTCATGATTGATGATCGTCTGTCTGACTGTGATTTTATACTTATTTGATGGCATTTTTTATGCACTTTCCTACGTCCCTGGGAGTTGAAATTTGGTACACAGCTTTAAATTTGTAGAACATTTTATTCTACAAAAATTTGTTTGATCATCAAATATAGTTCCTACATTTTTTTCGAAATGGCCTGCAAATAATCCCCGTTCACTTCTATAAATCATTGTTGTAATATTGTTAAAAATTCTAATGTGAGCAGCACATGTCTTTCAATGCAGACTCATAATCACGTTCTCTTTATTTCTTCAATAATAATTTGAGTTTATCTGCACAAAATAACTCCCATAAGTATTTTAAATGACACTGAATTTGCACGTTAAACTTAAATTTGGTTCTCATTTAATAGCTGGACTTATTGTCAAAGGTGGCGTTGCGAAAACGCAAAAAAACTAAAATATCTCAAAAACGGCTAGTCCTAGCGTAGTGGGGTTAGTCTTATTCTTTTTGTGGTCAAAATCCAAGTATAAAATAAGCATTTAATTGATATAATTGAGCATACGTAGTCTTTTATTTTTAGATTTAACGATTTTTGCGTGCCGGTTCGCAAGGTTTCCCACAAATAACTTACCAAATTTCATGAAATTCGATCCATTAGTTTTTCAGTCAGAGTGGATACAATATCCTCACAGACACACAGAAACACACACAGATACACCTTTACACACACATACATCACTTTAGAAATTGTTTTTTCGTATTCTAGACGTCCCAAAACGTGTAGATCCTTCGAAAATTCGAGTTCCGATCTTCGGCACGATTTCAATGCATTGAATACATACACACATATATATTACCTGTATATCTCTGTATTATCTGTGTATCTAAATTCCGTGCCTACGCAATTACAATAGTTGTGTTTTTAAATGATCCCTACACTTTTATTACTTCTACAACGAAGCCTAATTTTAACTTATGCAGAATGCAAATATCTCAAGCGATTGTCAGGTGAGTTATATAAGAATTGCTGTATTTTTTATGCAAAATTATTTAGCTCTGGAGTCTGGAATACAAGTTATATGACTTAAATTTTCATTCATTTTGAATAGAGAATCAGACGATTTATATTTCGATGAAGTTTTAAATATTTAACTATAATAAATTACTGTAGTACTGTGATAATGTAAAAGATATCACCACTGAATGTATCACATTTTAGAGATTTTTAAATGAAATTGCATTTCAGTTGAAAAGTGTTTTATAATCAATGCTTATGCATGATTGATCTTTTTTGTTTTATTATTAAGCACTCGAGCATCTTAATTATGATGCTTAGATATGATATATCGGCAAGGTTTCAAAATTACCAATTTTAAATTTTTGCAAGGACATTGCGATTTATGACAATGATTTTAACTCCTAGTGAAAATCACTGCGTGATATTTCACCGCCAGTGAAATCGCCGAGTGAGTAATATGAGGAACAGTGTGATATCCTGCTTAAATAAAACAGAATAAAGGGGACCGTACAGATCTAAATTTTAATTTCTATATTAAATCTGATTGTGAATGCGGAGTTGTCTTTGATCTGAAAGGAAAAAAAAACTATTGCTATAAATTTATTAAAACCCAAATGCCCTCAATGAATAAAGATTTAAATGCTTAGCCGGAGATTACAGTTTGAAACTTCGATTGGGACATGGATTTTAAAAGAAAATATTGTTTTACTTATTTAAAAAAATTGTTGTTTTATGTCTTAGTTTGCGATGAGACCTATATATCAACAAATGGATACGAGTTAAAAGTATAGAAATTGATTGTTTAATGTTATATTTGAAATATACAATATTGCAATAGAAATGGCGAAACTTTTCTATCCATATAACATCATTCTTTTTCAAAAAATCTGATGTGGGCAGCACATGACTTTCCTTATATAATGCAATGATTTTATTACTTTTACAGCAAAAAAAATCTGATATGGGCAGCACATGTCTTTCCTTATATAATGCAATGAATTTACTACTTCTACAGTAAAAAAAGTAGATTATTTTTATAGTTGATTATTTACAAGATTTTGAATTTTCGTCAATAAGTCGTCATTTTCATTGATTTAGCGTCATTTTTATCCATTTGGCTAGTTTTCCGTTTATGTAGCTACATTAAAAAAATCGCCAAGTTGGCAACATTTTACCAAATTCGTTGTCAAAATCTCGCCAAGCGTTATGGACGGAGAAATAAGTCATTCTTACAGCATATAAATGACCATTGGTGTTCAAATACAAAAGTATTATTCAAATTATATTTTTTCATGAATGGAACGAGCTAGATACACGAGAATGATGACATCCAATTTATCGCATGGTATTACATATGAAAAGTGAACATGTTTTTCAATAGGAAATATTTTTTTTTATTTTATAATTTTTTGATAATTTTTTTGAAAAATGTGCAATATCTCGAGAACGGCTCATGTTAGCATTCTATAATTTATGTCAATCGTTTTCTAATGGAAAATTACATAAGAAATGTCTATTTGCGTAACTTTATTAGATGTTTTGATTTTTTGACGATTTTTTTAAAATTTCACTCGAAAATTTAGGAGGGTTCTGAACATTCAATTGCGTTCAAAAACAATAGGCTTCCAGTGCTTACGGATTGTGATTTTTGTGCCAAATTTTGTTCGAATCGGTCTATTCGTTCGTCAGTTATCGTCTCTACAGACTCGCTGATACACACACACACACACAAACATCACCTCAAAAATGTTCGATTTGTGATCGAGGATGCTTGAAACCCCGTCTCTCCCGTCGAATTTTCGACACCGTTACAATACTGTCCTTATACATTATTTATATAAGGAAAGTAAAAATTAAATAAATATTGCTTGCATTTTAAGAAATAGAATTTAGCGTATGATAGAAAAAACATACGGTCTTTATATTAAAAGTAGAAATATTCTCGTACTCTGAAGTTTAGACAAGTAAAGCGAAGGCATATGCTACCACCGTTTTAGGGCAAATACAATGCTGATTCTGGAGTGAGCTATAATTTCTCCCTTTCAACATTTATCTTTCCTGACGGTTAAGTAGTTTTGAGGGTTGACGGTAAGATAATATATGGTTCCGAAAGGGACGTTTGTCTTTTATTACAGAAATCTTTGGGGTTCACCATATGAATTTTCATACAGATTCACAAATTTCCATATTCTGCTAAAACGATAATACAGATTATCTTTTTTCAGAACTAGATTGCACTGAAAATTAATAAGATATCCTTTTTTACCTATTGTAATAAATATACCAAATTTCATGTAATTCGCTCGATAATTTCTTTAGTTATCACACTTCTCTTCGAAATTAAAGTGCCTAATATCACATGAATGGCTCGTGATAACTAATAAATAATGGTGTCTAATTATTTCAGATTTAAGGTAGTTACAAAGAAATCGTTGGTTTAATAACAGTGAACATGTTTGATTTATTTAATGTTTCTTTTTATTTTAATTTGAAAATGTTTAATATATCAAATTGGGAAAAGGTTATTGTAAGGTAAGTTAAGACATTTGTGAAATCGTTGACTTTTGAGGTTTATTACATTCCTTATATACATAAATGTATAAGGAAAGTATTGTGACGGGGTCGAAAATTCGAATTCGAGTTTTCGACGGGAGAGCACGTTTCAAGCTTCCCTGATCACGAATCAAACATTTTTGAAGTGATGTATGTGTGTGTGTGTGTGTGTGTGTGTGTGTGTGTGTGCGTCAGTGAGACTGTGAAGACGATAACTGACGAACGAATGGACCGATTCGAACGAAATTTGGTACAAAAATTACAATCCGTAAATACTGGAAGCTTATTGTTTTTAAACGTAATCGAATGTTCAGAACCACCCTAAATTTTCGAGTGAAATTTTGAAAAAATCGTCAAAAAATCAAAACCGCTAATAAAGTGACACAAATAGACATTTCATATGTAATTTTTCATTAGAAAACGATTGACATAAATTTTAGAACGCTAACATGAACCGTTCTCGAGATATTGCACATTTTTCAAAAAAATTATCAAAAAGTCATATAAAATAGAAAAAATATATGTCCTATAGAGAAACATGTTCACTTTTTATATGTAATACCTTGCGATAAATTTGGTGACATCATTCTCGTGGAACTAGCTCGTTCCATTCTTGAGAAAATATACTTCGAGTAATACTTTTGTATTTGAACGACAATAGTCATTTATCTGCTATAAGAATAACTTATTTCTCCATCAGTAAAGCCTGGCAAGATTTTGGCGACGAATTTGGCTGAATGTCGCCAACTTGGCGTCATTTTTAATTGTTGCCAAATTAACAAATATCTCGCCAAATTGATAAAAATGACCCTAAATCAATGAAAATAACGACTAATTGAAGAAAATTCAATATCATGGAAATAATATAAATATCTACTATAAGAATGACGTTTTTTTAGCTGTAAAAGTAGTAAATTCATTGCATTATATAAGGAAAGTCATCTGTTGCCGACATCAGATTTTTTAGAGTACAGTGCACTGTGTCCTAAAAGGTTGGTTTGCTAGTTTGCTAGGTTGGTTTGCTAGTTTGCTAGGTTGGTTTGCTAGTTTGCTAGGTTGGTTTGCTAGTAAATGCTAGTTTATGTGAGGATTTAAACTGCGTTTACTAATACTACATCTAAAATGTTTGCCGCTTTGCATTAATTTGATACTTACAAATCCACGGTTTCCTTCCTTAGCAAATCATCCTGCAGAGGGCCAAATACGTTTATTTAGGAAGAACATGCCCCTTTGCGCCTGGAAACGCTGATCGCACAAGTGACTGAACGGCCTGTGCGCCAGTATAGGGGGTTAAAGGTTTTTATTTAGGGCATACTTTTTTATTTGCTTAAAAACGTTATTGCTAAAATGTGTCTGCCATAAAATAGAGGCTGCTGTCTTCAGGCACCACAGTTAGTTGAAATTAAGCGTTCTTTGGTTTGATCTACTTTAAAATTTAAACACAGCCAGATTCAATGAGTCAGAAGGGACTTTTCTATTATTCGTCGAATAAAGGAGATTTAGTGAAAGGACATATTAAAAGCAATATATTAAAAGTGATCATGATCTTCCACATTGCATAATCTTTGGTTCCTTTGAATTGAGGGTTTGTTATATATTGTTCATTAAATGTCAGTATGAAATTTGATTTTTATACACAGGATTACGATATGGTCATCCATGGGTTTAAAAGTATATTTTCTGGCCCTTTTACAACATTTTTTTGGACATTTGACCAATATTTTTCCGGCCAATGTTGGAAGAAAAATATTCGTCAATTTCTTTACATTTATTGTTTATACTTTATTTCTATTTTTAAAATTTTACAACATAGTTGAAAACTGTTTATGACTTTGTTCATTCTGTCTGTCTGTCTGTCTGTTCGTTAGCACGATAACTGCCGTAAAAATGACTTTATCAAAATGAAATTTTAGTTTATTTTTCAGACTGTCTGTGGAACCTATGGGAATATAAATGAATAATATCACCCAATTAGTTTTGGATTGAACTCGGGTTGAAAAAATGAAATACATTGAGCCCTATTGGACCTAATTTTTCAAACATTTTTTAAGCAAATTTAAAATTCACAAATTGCTTCGAAAATTTTAGGAAATATTCTAATTATTCCATAACAAATATATAAAAAATTTCAGTAAAATATGTTAGGCAGTTTTTTAAATAAAAATTATGCAATATAGGGAGAAAAACAAATTCAATTAAATTCTGACTCTTGCTATATCTTCCAGAAAGAAAAAAGAGGTATATAATAAATATATTTCCAAGAGTTTAATTATTTTATGTATAAGAGAGGTTTCACATTTTAAAATAAATATGGTAGATAACAATTTTTCAAATTTTTAAATAAAATAAATTATTATGGTATTGTGATGAATGAAATGGTGCTTTTATATAGAGGCGATTTATATTCGATGACGTTATTTGAATAAAATTCATTTGTTTTCGATGAAGTTTTCAAATATAATAAATTATTGTAGTATGTATTAAGATAATTTTAAAAATATTACCGAGGAATTGTATCGCATTTTAGAGATGTTTAAACCAGGCAATTTATATTTCAACACCTTCATTTGAATGAAGTTCATTTTCTTCGGTGAAGTTTTCAAATATAATAAATTAATGAAGTATTGTGATAATTTTTAAAATATTATAGAGGAATGTATAGCATTTTAGAGATGTTTAAATAAAATTGCATTGAAGTTGGAAAGTGTTTCATAATCAATGCTTTATGCATGATTGATCTTTCTTGTTAATCTTGATTTAAGGATAATCATGTAGATGCAATCGATGGTTTGAGTATCATAATTTATGCATACCTTTATTTGTTTTTATAATAGTTTGAGAATATTATATGGAAAATAAATTACATTTTTCTACTGTTACTTTCACAAAAAAATTGCATAAATATTTGTGTATATTATCTATATAATAATGCCATATATAATGATTGCATTTTGGTGATATAATTCGGAAATAAGTGACCTTATTGGTCATGTGATATGGAATTAAACATATTTGTGACATACAAATAACACTTTCAATTTCTTGTAGAGTTGAACTGCTGGATAATAGCTAATTCGCGTTTGCACTGATCATAAATTACTCTTAAATAAATAACTTAATAACATAAATATCCTAAATGCGGTTAGCTGCTACCATTAAATGTGGGTTTGTAGCAAATGATAGGTTATGTATAGATTTAAATTAACTTTGCATTAATTTAATACTTACTTGCAACAATTCAACGTTTTCCTTTCTTAACAAATCATTTCAAAATTGGAATTATATACATCCATTAAAGTATTAATAAATAAAATAAGTTACGTCTAGTATTTTCAAAAACGTCAAAATTAAAAGTATATTTAAAAAGGTTTTCCAAAATTCAAAAAGCCGGACTCATTCATATGGGCATGGCATCCTGTCCCCCCTTGGCTTTGCGTATGAGACTACCTGAAATTATAAACCACACTTACAATATAATTTCTTTGGTGCTGCTTTAACAAGGCTTTGCAAAGGCGAAATTTCAGCTATTCATGAGAGAAAATATGCCGTTTAAAAAAATAAATCATTCTTTGAATTTACAGTTCATGATATTAATTTTGTTATTTTTAAATCTTTCTTCTGTTATACTACTAATTGTTTACCTTTTCTTAAAATAGCCTATTTTTCCAGAGAACTAAATTTCTAACACGCACGATATGTAAAAGCGTTAAGAAAGAATCTCATTTTTACAATTACTGCAAATGCAATTAAATGCAACAAAAGAGAAGCGGGCAGTCTGGAAACTTCGATTCTGTTACTAAGGAAAATGGAATTTATTTCACAGAAACTCATTCTTCCACATTTTCCTCCAGTTTAGAACAAAATATTTTATTCACTAAAATTGAGTTCCAAACAAAGAGAAATGTTTTTGTTAAGAATGTATTAATTTTATTAAAGGCGATTTCTTAGTAAGTTATTTTGTTTTCTAATCTAGAACTTCGCCCTGTGTTTGAAAAGCACTTATATAATGTAATGAATCATGTTCAACTTTAATGGATTGGTTGGGTACTGTGGCACAAAATCCAAAAAAGATATGATGCGCCAAACATATGGTAAAACAAACAACTAGTTTACGAGTAAAGGACAATAACAAGTGTATAATATAATGTTTACTTTCCCTGCAGTACATAGTAATGTATAAGGGAAGTATTGGAATCATGCAGAAAATCGCAAATCGAGTTTTCGACGGATCTACACGCTTCGAAACCTCTAGAACACGAAAAAAATATTTTTAGCGTGACCTCTGTGTGTGTGTCTGCGTGTCTGTCTGTGTGTCTGTGAGTCTGTCTGCCCGTCTGTCTGTGCAATGTATGTATCCGCTCTAACTAAAAAACTAATGTACCGAATTACCTAAAATTTGGTATGTAAGTCACTTGGGTGAGACCCTGGTGCTGATTAGTTTTTATTAGAATTCGCAAAATAAGAACCCGTTTTTTTTGCGAAATCATCCCTAAAAATTTCATGTATCCACTCTAGCTAAAATATTAATTGACCAAATTTCACAAAATTTGGTAGATAAGTTACCTGTAGGATGCTCTGGTGCTGATTAGATTTTGATACGATGCGGATAAGAACAATGTACCTTTTTTTTATGGAATGACCCACAAAAATTTCATGTATCCACACTAGCTAAAATACTAATTGACCAAATTTCATAACATTTGGTAGATAAGTTACTTATGGGACACTCTGGTGCTGATTAGATTTTGGTACGATTTGGAAAAGAACAACCTGCCCTTTTTTACGAAATGGTCTGCGAAAATCGCCAGAATCTGATAAATTCATATTTTCTTTATTTCTTTAATAATTCATTAGATTGAGTATAATTGCACCAAATAACACTAAATTTGCATTTTTAATTCAATTTTTGGTTTTTATTTGGTACTTGGACTTTTTCCCGATAGCGACGTAACAAAAATCCAAGAAATCACAAATATCTTGAAAACGGTTAGACCTAAAGTATAATGGAGCGTGTTATATTCATTTTCTCGTCAAAAATTGCGTACAAAACAAGAATTTAATTGATACATTTCAGCATACGTAGACTTTTTTTATCAGATTCTGGCGATTTTTGCGGACCTTTTCGTAAAAAAGGGCAGGTTGTTCTTTTCCAATTTGTTTTTTATATATATATGAAATATATATAAATATTTTATATATATTAGCTATACTTATATATATTATTTATATTACATATATATTATTATTATATATATATATATATTATTAATTATATATATATATATTATTATTATATATATATTATTATTCATATATATATTGTTTATATATATTATTTATATATATAATTTATATTAAAATATATATAAATATTTTATATATATTATTTTATAAATCTTTATAAATATTAGCTTATATTATATATTATTATATATTATATTTATTATATATTATATTATATATTATATTATATTATATCATATTATATATTATTTATAAATATTGTAAATATTTATAAATATTACAATATTTATAAATAATATATAATATATATAAATATATATATATAAATATTTATAAATCCCATAAGTAACTTATCTACCAAATTTTGGGAAATTTGGACAATTAGTATTTAAGCTAGTGTGGATACATGAAATTTTTGTGGACCATTCCATAAAAAAAGGTACGTTGTTCTTATCCGCATCGTACTAAAATCTATCGGAAATATATACTAAAATTTATCGGGAAAATGTCCAAGTACCAAATAAAAACAAAAATTGAATTATAAATGCAAATTTAGTGTTATTTGGTGCAATTATACTCAATCTAATGAATTATTAAAGAAATAAAGAAAATATAAATTTGAGTCTGCAGGGAAAGTCATGTGCTACTCACATCAGATTTTTACTTTCACTGCAATACATGGTAATCTATAGGGAAAGTATTGGAATCATGCCGAAAATCGCAACTCTGGTTTTCGACAAATCTACGCGTTTCGAGACCTCTAGAACACGATGCAACTATTTTTAGCGTGACGTCTGTATGTGTGTGTCTGTGTGTCTGTATGTCTATGTAGATATTGTATCCACTCTACCTAAAAAACAAATTGACCGAATTTCATAAAATTTGGTAGGTAAATCACTTGTGGGCGAATCTGGTGCTGATTAGCTTTTGGTACGATTGAGGATAAAATAACCCACCTTTTTTTGTGAAATGGCTCGCAAAAGTCTGTATCCCCGCTAGCTGAAAATCTAATAGACCGACTTTCACAAAATTCGGTAGATAAGTTTTTTGTGGATTACCCTGGTGCTGATTTGATTTTGGTATGATTCGGAGAAAATAACCTGCTCTTTTTTTTGCAAAATGGCCCGCAAAAATCGCCCAAATCTAAAATAAAAAACTACGTATGCTCAAATATATCCATTAAATGCTTGTCTTATACGTAATTTTTAACGATGAAAGGAATAAGACCAACCCCATTGCACTAGGACTAGCTATTCTTTAGATATTTTAGTTTTTCGTATTTTGTCTATGCCACCTTTGAAAATAAGTCCAGTTAAAAAATGAATTAATAGTGGATTAAATTTAATTAAAATAAAGATAAAGTGGATATAAGTCTGCAGGGAAAGTCATGTGCTGCCCACATCAGATTGTTTTAAACGTACACAAAATAACATGACGGAAAATATAAAATCTTGTTGATAGACAGTACAACGATGATACAAAGTAAGAGGTAAAATGTTATATATGATAACTTTAATGTGATTTTAAATTTGCAACCATTTTTATTTTAAATTATTTTTAAATATCAGTTTCAGTATTCACAATTTACAGTTTTCTTATGAAAAGTAGTCTGTAGGAGTCTAAAACCAGAATTGAAAGGAAATATAAAACATAATCAGTTAACAGAGAATAATTTAGGCACAATTGCATCCACTGGAATTGATAATTGCATAAAATATAGAAATTTTATTTTTATATTGTCCCCAATCGAGTAAATATGAGTTTGTAAAATTGGCTTTGCTCTTAATTAGGGCGAAATAAACTTATCCGGTACTTTTTAATGAAAAAATCGCTGAGATATCGATAATTATAACTTTTGACGTATTCTATTTTACAGGACTTGTAAGTGTGAATTGCCAACTTCTTCCGAAGTTAGTATGGATGATATTTACAAATCTATAAAAGGAAAACCCAAATTTTGTCTTTTTAAACAATATAAAAGTTCGATTAAACTCTTATACAGACAATACTTATTTAAAAAGTTATACTTTATGTATAACAAGCATCACAAATCTTATAGCATAAAAGTCCTTGATTGTTATTTCCAAATTTTACCATCTAATTTTGAATTTTTTTCTGTTTCTTCTCCCTTGTAATCAAACTAATAATATCTCACGACAATAACTGGGATATCAGTGAATTTTTCATTTAAATGTAACTAATTATGTGCGGCGAACATTTTACTAATTGACATTTTTACATTCCCTGCAATACATGGTAATGTATAGGGAAAGTATTGGAATCATGCCGAAAATCACAACTCGAGTTTTCGACGGATCTACACGTTTCGAGACCTCTAGAATACGAAAAAACCATTTTTAGCGTGACGTCTGTGCGTGTGTCTGTCTGTCTGTCTGTGCAGATTTTGTATCCACTGTAACTAAAAAACTAATGGACCGAATTTCACAAAATTTGGTAGGTAAGTCACTTGTGGGCGGGGCTAGTGCTGATTAGTTTTGGGTACGATTCGGAATAAAAGAACCCGCCTTTTTTGCGAAATGGCCCGCAAAAGCTTGTATCCACTGTAGCTGAAAAACTAATGAACCGAATTTCACAAAATTCGGTAGATGAGTCACGTATAGGTCACTCTGGTGCTGATTAGATTTTAGTACGATTAAAAAAAAAATAACCTGCCTTTTTTTGCAAAACGGCCCGCAAAAATCTTCAAAATCTAAACTAAAGAACTTGGTATACTTAGATATATCCATTAAATGCCCGTTTAATACGTAATGTTTAACGACGAAAAGAATAAGACCAACCCCATTACACTAGGACTAGCCGTTCTCGAGATATTTTAGTTTTTCGTACTTTCCCTACGCCACCTTTGAAAATAAGCCCGGTTACCGAATGAGAACGAAAATTGAATTAAAAGTGAATTACATTTAATTGAAATAAATAGAACGTGGATATAAGTTTGCAGGGAAAGTCATGTGCTGCCCACATCAGATTTTTACTTTCCCTGCAATACATTGTAATGTATAGGGAAAATATTGGAATCATGCTGAAAATCGCAACTCGAGTTTTCGACGGATCTGCACGTTTCGAGACCTCTAGAATACGAAAAAACTATTTTTAGCTTGACGTCTGTGTGTGTGTGTCTGTGTGTCCGTCTGTGTGTCTGTGTGTCTGTCTGTGTGCCTGTCTGTGCAGATTTTGTATCCATCCTAATTAAAAAACTAATTGACCGAATTTCATAAAAATTGGTAGGTAAGTCACTTGTGGACGAATCTAGTGCTGATTAGTTTTGGGTACGGTTCGAAATAAAAGAAATCGCCTTTTTTTGGCGAAATAGCCCGCAAAATCTTGTATCCACTCTAGCTGAAAAACGAATGGACCGAATTCCACAAAATTCGGTACATAAATCACTTGTAGGACACTCTGGTGCTGATTAGATTTTGAAATGATTCGGAAAAAAATAACCTGCCTTTTTTGCAAAATGACCCGCAAAAACCACCAAAATCTAAAATAAAAAACTACGTATGCTCAAATATATCCATGAAATGCTTGTTCAATACGTAATTTGAACGAAGAAAAGAATAAGACCAACCCCATTATAATAAGACTAGCCGTTCTCGAGATATTTTAGTTTTTTCGTATTTTATCTACGCCACCTTTTAAAGGAAGTCCAGTTTTCAAATAAGAACGAAAATTGAATTAAAATTGAATTAAATTTAATTAAAATAAAGGAAACGTGAATATAAGTCTGCAGGGAAAGTCATGTGCTGCCCACATCAGATTTTTACTTTCCCTGCAATACATGGTAATGTATAGGGAAAGTATTGGAATCATGCCGAAAATCACAACTCAAGTTTTCGACGGATCTACACGTTTCGAGATCTCTAGAATACGAAAAAACTATTTTTAACATGACGTCTGTGTGTGTGTGTGTCTGTCTGTCTGTGTGTGTGTCTGTCTGTCTGTCTGTGTGTCTGTCTGTGCAATGCATGTATCCATTCTATCTCAAAAACTAATGGACCGAATTTCATAAAATTTGGTAGGTAAGTCACTTGGGTATGACCCTGATGCTGATTAGTTTTTGGTACGATTCGTAAAAACAGAACCCGCCTTTTTTTGCGAAATGGCCCTTAAAAATGTCATGTATCCACTCTAGCTAAAATACTAATTGACCAAATTTCACAAAATTTGGTAAATAAGTTACTTGGGGGATACGCTGGTGCTGATTAGATTTTGGTATTATTCGGAAAAGAACGACCTGCCTTTTTTTACGAAATGGCTCTCAAAAATCGCAAAATCTGAAAAAAACTGCGTATGTTCAAATATATCAATTAAATGCTTGTTTTATACGTAATATTTGATGAGGAAAATAATAAGAACAACTCTATTACTCTAGGACTAACCATTCTCGAGATATTTGAGATTTTCTTATTCAGATACGCCACTTTTAAAAAAATGTCTAATTACCAAATAAAAACAGAAATTGAATTAAAAATGCAAATTTAGTGTTATTTTGTGCAATTAAACTCAATTTAACGAATTATTTAAGAAAAAAAATGTGAATTTGAGTCTGCAGGGAAAGTCATGTGCTGCCCTCATCAGATTTTTTTTATTGGGGACCGTACAAGAATTAATTTTCCATAGTCTTAAAAAAATATCACTTCTTGGGTGTCCAACCATCATTGATATATTTTTCTCTGATTAACTTTCTGATTATTTTTCACATTTCCTCTTACTTCTAAGAGCAAGCATTGATTTTGCATTTCTTTCCGACATTCTTCGTGAAGCACTAAGCAATTCCTCAGTATTATGAATTAAGTAAATGCTTTCTAGTGTCTTTTAACAAAACGTAATTCATATTAGTGTATAAAATGTACCGGGGCGTGATATATAGCATAATAAATATTCATTTTCAAGAAATCGGGTCTGTATTTTTACTTTCCCTGCAATACATGGTAATGTATAGGGAAAGTATTGGAATCATGTCGAAAACCGCAACTCGAGTTTTAGACGGATATACACGTTTCGAGACCTCTAGAATACGAAAAAACTATTTTAAGCGTGACGTCTGTGTGTGTGTCTGTGTGTCTGTCTGTCTGTGTGTCTGTCTATGTGTCTGTCTGTCTGTCTGTGCAGATTTTGTATCCACTCTAACTAAAAAAGTAATTGACCGAATTTCATAAAATTTGGCAAGTAAGTCACTTGTAGACGAGTCTGGTGCTGATTAGTTTTGGGTACGATTCGGGATAAAGGAACCCGCCTTTTTTGCGAAATGGCCCGCAAAAGTTTGTATCCACTCTAGCTAAAAAACTAATGGACCAAATTTCATAAAATTCGGTAGATGTGTCACTTATAGGTCACCCTGGTGCTGATTAGATTTTGATACGATTCTGAAAAAAATAACCTGCCTTTTCTTGCAAAATGGACGGCAAAAATTGCCAAAATCTAAACTAAAAAGCTACGTATGCTCAATTATATTCACTAAATGCTTGTTTAATATGTAATTTTTAACGAAGAAAAGAATAAGGCCAACCCCATTACACTAGGACTAGCCGTTCTCGAGATATTTTAGTTTTTTTGTTTTTACGCTACGCCACCTTTAAAACTGAGTCCAATCAGCAAACGAGAAAGAAAATTGAATTAAAAGTGAATTAAATGTAATTAAAATAAAGAGAACGTGAATATAAGTCTGCAGGGAAAGTCATGTGCTGCCCACATCAGATTTTTTACTTTCCTTATATACATAATGTAAAAGGAAAGCATTGTAACGGGATCGAGAATTCGAATTCGAGTTTTCGACGGGAGAGCACGTTTCAAGCATTCCTAATCACGAATCAAACATTTTTGAGGTGATGTGTCTCTATGTGTGTGTGTGGGGGGGGGGGGAGGGAGACGATACGAACTAATGCAGCGATTCGAATGAAATTTGGTACAAAAATCACAATCCGTGAATACTGGAAGCCAATTGTTTTTAAATGTAATCGAATGCTCAAAGTTCCCTAAATTCTCGAGTGAAATTTTGGAAAAATCAAAACCTTTAATAAAGTTACAAATTAGACATATCTTTTGTAATTTTTCTTTAGAAAATGGTCGACATAACCGTTCTCGAGAGATTGCAGATTTTTTAAATAAATTTATCAAAAATCCCATAAATTAAAAAAAGTATATTAACTGTTGAGAAACATGTTCACTTTTCATATGTAATATCATGCAATAAATTGGGTGACACCAGTCTCGTGGATCTAGCTCGTTCCGTTCATGAGAAACTATACTTTGAGTAATACTTTTGTATTTGAACGCCAATAGTCATTTATCTGCTATAAGAATATCTTATTGCTGCATTCATAACGCTTGGCGAAATTTTGCGGAATGTCGCCAACTTGGCGACTTTTTTTATAGAAGAATATAAGTAACATAAAAGAGTAATAAGTAATATAGTATAGAAGAATATAAGGAAATATTATAATTCTCTATTATAAGAAGAACCTAATTTTTTTACTGTAAAAGTATTGCATTATTTAAGGAAAGTCATGTGTTGCCCCCAACAAATTTTTTAATTGGTTATCAAACATAAATCTATTAATTTTCGTTGCAATTCAGTTTATGTGATGCTAATTTTCCATTGTTTATACATAAAATCCTAATTCGTAAGAAAAGTCACATTACATGTGATATATTTAAGTAGAACTATGGTAGTGGAAAATAAAGTTTAAAAAAATCTTGATATTATACACAGAATAAACACTTTTATTGATAGATATGCGTCGGTTCAAAGCCTTGCGTTTGATATTTTATGTCACGATTTCTTCCATCATTTATATAGTTTGGTTTTCTTCGGTGAACTTTTAGTTATCTGTCGAAGAAGGGGTTTAGGTCTGCAAAAAAAACTATTCTTACAGACAGCTGTGATAGAAAGTGTCCTTTTTCTTTATCGAAAAATAAAGAAATAATAGTTTGAGTTGTACATTCTGGGGAAAAGTACTAAAAATAGAGTACTGGCGAAATCTGAGGAGACTTTTGCCCCAAAACGGGGGAATATGACGTCGCTCTACGTGTCTACACTTCTGAATACGAGTTTATTTATACTTTTGATATAAAGATCACGTGTTTAATGATCAGCAATTAAATACTTTTGTAGTGATGTGTAATTTTATTTATTCCTAGTCAGAGATTTTCGAAAATTTCGTTGAGTCGAATGCACCCTAGATACTGTATCATAAATTATGCAATTCCTAACACGTTAAGACACACTTTTAAAGTAATTTATCCCAAAGATGAATTCTTTGGGTTGAAAATGTAGTCCGAAGACGAAGTTTTCTGCAGTTTGCTGGTGCAATTTCGCTTAGTGGTATTTTTTAGAAACTCAGTTGATTCGTGTGTGTCCTGAATACTTTGAGTAAACTGAAAATCTAGCTCACATGAGATTCCCAACTTGTTAAAACATATTTTTAAAGTAATTCTAAATGTAAATTACTTGGAAAGAGAGTACTAAATTTGGCGTTTTCTGCATTCTCCTTGAATAGAGAAATTTCGTATATTAATATGTAGGTAGTTCTGAAATTTCAAATGACTTATCTATATATATAAAGAAGAAAAGTACGTATGTATGATCCACCATAACTGGAGAACGGCTGAACCGAATTTCATGAAATTTGTCTTGGTAGTCTTGAAATCGCCCCACTTAAAACATAGGCTATGTTTCGAGTTTTTACGACCAGTGGTTCTCGAGATATTAGTGAAAAACGACACTTTTTCCTAGGAGTTCTACTCTCAAACTCTATGATTCTCAACGAAAAAGGTTGGACATTGTTGGTTTAAAACGTGAAAGTCAATTAAATCTCTGAGTTTTGTGGGAGTTTATTGAACGTATTAGACACTTTTGAAAATCGCAGTTTTCAGATATGAGTTTTACTCCCCAACTCCATGATTTACAGCGGAAAAGGTTGGACATCGTTGGTTTAAAACGTGAAAGTCAATTAAATCTCTGAGTTTTGTGGGAGTTTATTGAACGTATTAGACTCTCTTGAAAATCGCAGGTTTGAGATATGAGTTCTACTCCTCAACTCCATGATTCACAGCGGAAAAGTTTGGACATCGTTGTTTTAAAACGTGAAAGTCACTTAAATCTCTGAGTTTTGTTGGAGTTTATTGAACGTATTAGACACTTTTGAATATCTTAGGTTTGAGATGTGAATTTAAATGGAAACTATCAGCATGTTTTATTTCTCACAGGTTTACTAACCAACGAAATGTATTAAGAAATCACAAGAAAGATCAGTCATGCATAAAGCATTGATTATGAAACACTTTTCATTTAAACATCTTTAAAATGCAATACATTCAGCGGCAATATATCACAATCGGCCCTATATGTTCCGGTGTAATTTTTATCATAGTTTTGTATGGTAAATCCCTAGCAACGCCGGGTAATCGCTGATAGCATAAAAGAACCGGAAGGCAAACTTCATATTGATAGATATTGCCATTTAAATAAAATTTCGTGAGGATGCAATAATGGGGTCTGGAGATTTGACTGCATCTTGTTGCAATTACTTCATATCACTTCTGCTGTTGTAAAAATCACAGTAACAATTATCCTAACTATTATCATAATTACATCAAGGTCTTGCCGTCACGTAGCTTGACACTTGACTATATTGGCGACTTTTAGCCTGTTTCATAACTTTTGACTAAACCAGAATGTAGAATTTTTTGCTTTTTCCCTATTAGAGTATGTGGGATTTATATACCTTTGGTTATTATTTCCCCCAGTTTACGTTATAATTTATGTTTCATTTTATAGTAACAACTTCTGACTGGTTCCGTTATATAGACCAAGCACCGAGCCAAATAACAGTTCTGCGGTCCTATAGATAGGCAGAATAAATTTCGGATCATGAGAGATTAAGCAGATATAGATATAGAGATTGGAAGTCGAGTTGCTTGGGAAGTTAGGACTGCTTGAAGTTTTTCGCCTGGTGTGAGTTCGTAGGTTTGGAAAGTCCAAGTCAGTGGGTGCATCAGGTACTACTGTTGATATTACCACGATCAGAAGGTTCTAGTACCCCCTTGTTGTCTAGGACAAAATCTCGATGTGCTCAGATGCAGTTTGGCAAGAATAGGTTATTTATATTCTATTTCGTAGGTTAGCATAAAAATAGTTCTATTGCCAATTACCGTCGAAATTCACTATTGGTAAGTTAAATTACGGGAACGTGCAATACTGGCTGTTTTTATCAGTCTATATTTTATACAGCCAGCTGCTGTATTCTTACAGTATGCACAGTTAATGTGTTTCATTTAAAAACCTGAATTAATGTGCTATTACTCCTGATGGTAATGCCCCTGTGTCACTAAATCTGAAATCGAAATTAGGTCACTTTTAACTGAAGAAATCTGCAAAACTCCAAGTACATACTCCAATTTGGCCATTGTGAAGAAGTCACAGACTTTATACTGTCATCCCAAAAAGATAAGTACTTTACAAGTGTTCATAAAGTTTCTCGGTATTATATATTGTGTGAATATATGCTATTTGATATAGCCATGGATAATATGAAACAGCAGTGTTTGCAAAAGTTGAGTGGAGTCTTTCATTCTAGACACTTTTCATAAAAGACTCTTAATCAAGTACATGTTGCATAACTGTTGCAAACTGCATCTAATAACAAGTCATCTATCGTGTGTGTGTGCGTGTGTCAGTGAGTCTGTGGAGAATATATCTCACGAATGAATGGAGCGATTCGAACAAAATTTGGTACAAAATTACAATCCGTGTATACTGGAAGTCTATTGTTTTTAAACGCAATCAAATGTTCAGAACCCTCTAAAAATTTTCGAGTGAAATTTTGAAAAAATCACTAAAAATCGAAACTCTTAATAAAAGTTGCTCGAATAGTCATTTCTTATGTGTTTTTCATTCGAAAACGATTGACACAAACTTTAGTACGCTAGCATGAACTGTTCTCCAGATATTGCACATTTTTTGAATAATTTTATCAAGGAATCACATAAAATAAGATAAAAAAATAATAATTTTTGTGAAATATGTTCACTTTCATAGGTATTATTATGCGATGAATTTATTTACCTCATTTGCGTGGATATAGCTCGTTTAAATCACGAGAAAAGATAGTACTTTGAGCAATAGTTTTGTATTTGGACGCAAATAGGTATTTATCCACTATAAAAATAACGTATTTTTCCGTGCATAACGCTTGACCAGATTTTGGCTACGAATTTGGTGGAATGTCGCCAACTTGGCGACATTTTTAATGTCTCCAAATTTATAAAATTGATGCCAAATTGATAAGAATGACGTTACATCAATGAAAATGACAACTAATTGAAGAAAATTCAATATCTTGGAAATAATATAAGAATCGAGTATAAGCATAACCAAATTTTCCGGCTGTAGCGCTTAGAGGAATGTTGGCAAACTATGACCAAGATGGCGGCATTTTAAATGTTGCCAAATTGAAGAAAATATTGACAGATTGATTAAACTGTCGCCAACTTGATAAAAATAAAGCTAAACTGATAGAAATGTTGCAAAATTGATAGAAATAATGCTATGTCAATGAAAATGGTGACAATTGATGAAAATGAAATATATCTGAAAGAACATAAGTTTCGATTATGAGAATAATCCATTTCTCCGTCATTCCATCCATAATGCTTGGCGTTAAATTTGGCAGGATGTTGATATCTTGGTAACCTTTTAAATGTTACCAAATTGCTGAAAATGTCGCCAAAAAATGTTGCCAAACTGATGAAAATGACGCTAAATGGAAGGTAATATTTTGCAAAATTTTAATTCCATCATATGATGAGTATACCATCTATTATATAAGAAATGTCCTTCTCTCCGTTTGTTTGTAACACTTAACGATACATTTGACGAACTTAGTGAATAATCTACCGAAATATTGTCAATGTTGCGATTTTTAATCGCAGATTGAAAAAAATATCTTCAGATTGCAGATATTACGCCATGTTAAAGAAAATGATGCCTAATTCATGAATTTATTATTAAAATATTTTGTTATATGGACTATATTGCTGATTGTGGATGCTGTCAATATTGATAATTGTTAACTTAGAACTTCAGTAAATATAAGTTCATTGAGTATTAAATACTTTTATATGTTGTCAATCATAAAAACGTCAAATGTATAATTCAACATTAAGAATAATGTGCCACGGATCATATACATATTTTTTTCACTGTGAAGGCAGTAAATTCATTGCATTATATAAGGAAAATTATGTTTTTCCTATATCAGATCTTTTTTAGTGAAACTGTAAAGGAATTTTATTCTCTCAATGCATTTTCATTCACTTTACATACTTATTTTGTACATTCATACAAGTACTTTCATACAACTTTCATATCAGTCACCAACTGAAATCTATCTATAGACAATTTGGAAAAATAGATGTTTTAAAGAAATTTTTTGAACCCGAAGTAAACAAAAATAAGAAGTGGAAACCCTTAGTAAACCATCTGACCTCTTCCTGATTTTGATGCTGAATTCACATAAGTCATCTACAGCTAATCATAAGAAATAGATGTTTCAAGAAAAAAAAATAAGCCTGAATTGGATAACGACCTGGAAGTGAAAAATCTGCATGGACCTTCCCATACATCCTCCAGAATGCACATCAGTCATAACCTAATATCTATTTATAGACAATATTGAAAAATAGATGTTTCAAATAAAATTAAAATTTTCTACCTAAAAATTCGAATTCGAGTTTTCGAGGAGAGAGAACGTTTCATGCATCCCTGATCACGAATCAAACATTTTTAGATGATGTCTGTGTGTGTGTGTGTGTGTGTGTGTAAAAGTATGTGTGTGTGTGTGTGTCTGTAAAAGTATGTGTGTGTGTGTGTGTGTGTGTGTGTCAGTGAGTCTGTGAAGACGATATCTCAGGAACGAATGGAGCGATTCGAATGCAATTTCCTCCAAAAATCACAATCCGTGAATACTGGAAGCCTATTGTTTTAAAACACAATCGAATGTCCGGAACCCCCCCCCCTAAATTTTCGAGTGAAATATAAAAAAAATAATCAAAAAATCAAATCCTTTAATAAAGTTACGGAAATAGATATTTCTTTTGTAAATTTTCCTTAGAAAACGATTGACATGAACTTTAGAACGGTAGCATGAACTGTTCTCGAGATATTGCACATATTTCAAATAAACTTATAAAAAATCCCATAAATTATAAAAAAATATAAACTGCTAAGAAACATGCTCACTTTTCATTTGTATAATATCATGCGATAAATTTGGTGATATCATTCTCGTGGATCTATCTCATTACGTGGATCTAACTCTATTGACTTGAAAATATACTTTGAGTAATTATTGTATATTTGAACGCCAATAATCATTTATCTGCTGTAAGAATAACCTATTTCTCCATCGATAACGCTTGGCGAGATTTTGGTGACGAATTTAGCGGAATATCGCCAACTTAGTGACATTTTTAAATGTTGCCAATTAACGAAAATCTCGCCAAATGGATAAAAATGGGGCTAAATAAATGAAAATGACGACTAATTGAAAAAAATTAAACATCTTGGACAGAATTATAAGTATCTACTATACGAATAATTTTTTTTCAAACTGTAAAAGTAGTAAATTCATTGCATTATATGAGGAATGTCATGTGCTGCCTACATCAGATTTTTTTATTTGCAGATAGCATAGCAACAGTAATAAAAAATAGTTTACCAAGAACAACAAATCCCTGAATATTTATATGTAAAATAGCAGTCTAGGTCTGTAAATTTGATTATTGTTGTCTAACTAAATAGCTTAAAGCGATGAACTTCAAAGGTTACATCTCTAAGAATATAATTGCACATTTATGAATATTCATTAGAAAGGTTATTCTACGTTTTTTATGACAAATACTACATTGGTATACATTAAAATATGCTTTTATGCAAGTCGAATATATACCATGTTTGGAACTTAAAAAGCCTAATAAAAATCTATGGTAGACTGTTTAGTTAGCCAAATGACACCTTATAAATTTTCTCCATCTTGGAGTAAGTTGATACTAATAAAAAAAAGGTTTAAAGGTTTTTGTAACAACGAAAAACGTATGCAAACTGTCTTAATCGAAACAAGAGTAATCGAAACAAGAGTTAATCGAAACAAGAGTAAACATAATAAAAAAATCCTAATATACCTTATTACTCGGGGTTTTATATTATGTTTTTCGTACATATTCATCATTTTTCACCTGAATAGCCAGTAAGGCGTGTAGAGGCTAATTCTAACCATTGCCATGAGAACAAGCAAAAAAAAATCTATAGTGGGCAACACATGACTTTCCTTATATAATGCAATGAAATTACTGCTTTTACAATAAAAAAAAATCTGATGTGGGCAACACATGACTTTCCTTATATAATGTAATGAATTTTATACTTTTACAGTAAAAAAATAGATTTTTTCTTATAGTAGATACTAATATTATTTCCAAGATATTGAATTTTCAGCAATTAGTCGTCACTTTCATTGATTTAGCGTCATATTTATCCATTTGGCGAGATTTTCCTTAATTTGCCAACATTTCAAAAAAGTCGCCAAGTTGGCGACATTCCGCCAAATTCGTCGCCAAAATCTCGCCAAGCGTTATGCACTAAGAAATAAGTTATTCTTACAGCAGATAAATGACTATTGGCGTTCAAATACAAAAGTATTATTCAAAGTATCTTTTTTCATGAATGGAACGAGCTCGATCCACGAGAATGATGTCACCCAATTTATCGCATGGTATTACATATGAAAAGTGAACATGTTTCTCAATAGAAAATATATATATATTTTTTATTTTATATGACTTTTTGATAATTTTTTTGAAAAATGTACAATATCTCGAGAACGGTTCATGTTAGCGTTCTAAAATTTATGTCAATCGTTTTCTAATGAAAAATTACATAAGAAATGTCTATTTGCGTAACTTTATTAGCGGTTTTGGTTTTTTAACGATTTTTTCAAAATTCCATTCGAAAATTTAGGGGGGTTCTGAACATTCGATTGCGTATAAAAACAATAGGCTTCCAGTGTTTACGAATTGTGATTTTTGTACAAAATTTGATTCGAATCGGTCCATTCGTTCGTCAGTTATCGTCTCCACAGACTCACTGACACACACACACACACATACTTTCACACACACACACACACACACACACACACACACACACACACACATACACACACACAGACATCACTTCAAAAATGTTTGATTCGTGATCAGGGATGCTTGAAACGTGCTCTCCCGTCGAAAACTCGATTTCAAATTTTCGACGCCGTCACAATACTTTCCTTATACATTATGTATATAAGGAAAGTAATAGGTATTTCTTATAGTAAATATTTATATTCTTTCCAAGATATTGAATTTTCGTCATTGCAACATGAAAATGTCGCCAAGTTGACGTCATTCCACCAAATTCGGCGCCAAAATCTTTCCAAGAGTTATGGACGGAGAAATAAGTTATTCTTATAGCAGATAAATAACTATTGGCGTTTAATTACAAAAGTATTTCTTAAAGTATATTTTCTCATGAATGGAACGAGCTAGATCCACGAGAATGATGTTACCCAATTTATCGCATGATATTACATATAAAAAGTGAACATGTTTTCAACAGTTAATATATTTTTTTCAATTTATGGGATTTTTTGATAAATGTATTTTAAAAATTGAGCAATATCTCGAGAACGGTTTATGCTAGCGTTCTAAAATTTATGTCAATCCTTTTTCTACGGAAAAATTACATAAGAAATGTCTATTTGCGAACTTTGTTAAGGGTTTTGATTTTTTGATGATTTTTTTCAAATTTCACTCGAAAATTTGGGGGGGTGGACGGTTCTGAACATTCGATTATGTTTAAAAACAATAGGCTTCCAGTATTCACGGATTGTGATTTTTGTTGCAAATTTCAATCGAATCGCTCTATTTGTTCATGTGATATCGTCTCCACAGACTCACTGACACACACACACACACACACACAGACATCACCTCAAAAATGTTTGATTCATGAACAGGGATGCATGAAACGTGCTCTCCCTTCGAAAACTCGAATTCGAATTTTCGACCCCCCTCATAAAATTTTCCGTATACATTATGTATATAAGGAAAGTAAATAATTAACTATATTTAATTGAAGTGAGTTAAAGTATAGTACTAATTTGCTCCAAATGATGACGCCTCATTTGGATAATAATATTCAGATAAAAAGTAAACAAGCACAATGAACAACAACGCAATTATCTTATTCAGTATCTTAATAAACCAATCTGAAATAATGTATTCCAAAATGTTCTGAAGTAACATTGATCGAAATTATTCAGAAGGCATCAAAGACCAAAATAAAAATTAATTTTGCACTGTAAAAGAAGTTTTTCCTAGAAATGATTATTTACTAGTTAAAATTATATAGTGCATGATGACGGTTTAAAAAAAAAACTCTTCTTACTTTTCAAAGAGATAAAATTGGGAATGTTTGTTACTGCACGACTTTTACTATATACTTACACTTGCATCAACTACTAATCTGTATATGTAAATAAAGTTGTTCTAAACGCATTGTTAATCTATACTTTATGTTAAAGCATTGTTAATCTATACTTTATGTTAAAGAATTGTTAATCTGTATTTTATATTATGTGCTAGGAAATTAGGAATCTATATATTACTTTCCTTATATACAAAATGTATAAAGAAAGTATTGTGACGGGATCGAAAATTCGAATTCGAGTTTTCGACGGGAGAGCACGTTCCAAGCATCCCTGATCACGGATCGAACATCTTTGAATTGATGTCTGTGTGTGTGTGTGTGTCAGTGAGTCTGTGAAGACGATGTCTCACGTACGAATGGTGCGATTCGAATGAAATTTGGTACAAAAATCACAATCCGTGAATGCTGGAAGACTTATGTTTTAAAACACAATCGAATGTTCAGAAACACCCTAAATTTTCGAGTGAAATTCTGAAAAAATCTTCAAAAAATCAAAACCCTTAACAAAGTTACGCAAATAGACATTTCTCCGTTGAAAAACGTAATTTTTCCGTTGAAAAACGATTGATATAAACTTTAGAACGCTAGCATGAACCGTTCTCGAGATATTGTACATTTTTCAAATAAATTTATCAGAAAATCCCATAAATTAAAAAAATATTAACTGTTGAGAAACATGTTCACTTTTCATATGCAATATCATGTTATAAATTTGGTGACTTCATTCTCGTGTATCTAACTCGTTCCATTCACGAGAAAAGATACTTCGAGTAATACTTTTGTATTTGAACGCCAATAGTCATTTATCTGCTGTAAGAATAACTTATATCTCCGTCCATAACGCTTGACGAGATTTTGGAGAATAATTTCTCGGAATGTCGCCAACTTGGCGACATTTTAAATGTTTCCAAATTAACGAAAATCTCGCCAAATGGATAAAAATGACGTTAAATCAATCAAAATGACGACTAATTGTCAAAAATTCGATATCTTGGAAAGAATATAAGTATCTACTATAAGAATGGCATTTTTTTCTACTGTAAAATTAGTAAATTCATTGCATTATATAAGGAAAGTCATGTGTTTCCCACATCAGATATTACTTTCCTTATATACATAATGTATAAGGAAAGTATTGTGACGGGGTCGAAAATTCGAATTCGAGTTTTCGACGGGAGAGCACGTTTCAAGCATCCCTGATCACGAATCATACATTTTTGAAGTGATGTCTGTGTGTGTGTGTGTGTGTGTGTGAAAGTATGTGTGTGTGTGTGTCTGTCAGTGGTCCTGTATAGACGATAACTGACGAATGGATGGACCGATATGATCCAAATTTGGTACAAAAATCACAATCCGTAAACACTGGAAGCCTATTGTTTTTATACGCAATCGAATATTCAGAATCCCCTAAATTTTCGAATGAAATTTTGAAAAAATCATCAAAAAATCAAAACCGTTAATCAAGTTACGCAAATAGACATTTCTAATGTAATTTTTCCTTAGACAAAGATTGACATAAACTTTAGAACGCTAGCATGAACCGTTCTCGAGATATTGTACATTTTTCAAAAAAATTATCAAAAAGTCATATAAAATAAAAAAAAAATTTCCTATGGATAAATATGTTCACTTTTCATATGTAATACCATGCGATAAATTGGGTGACATCATGCTCGTGGATCTAGCTCGTTCCATTCATGAAAAAAGATACTCTGGGTAACACTTTTGTATTTGTACGCCAATAGTCATTTATCGGCTGTAAGAATTACTTATTTCTAAGTGTATAACGCTTGGCGAGATTTTGGCGACGAATTCGGCGGAATGTCGCCAACTTAGCGACTTTTTGAAATGTTGCCAAATTAACGAAAATCTCGCCAAATGGATAAAAATGACGCTAAATCAATGAAAATGACGACTAATTGTCGAAAATTCAATGTCTTGGAAAGAATATTCGTATCTACTATAAGAAAAACCCATTTTTTTACTGTAAAAGTAGTAAATTCATTGCATTATAAAAGGAAAGTCATGTGTTGCCCACATCAGATTTTTTTTAAATGTAAAAGTTGTAAATTTATTCCATTATATAAGGAAAGTCATGTGCTGCCCACATCAGATTTTTTTAATTTCTGACTAGAAAGAAAGATAAAATGCACTTTGCAATTATTTTTATATCTTTCTGAAAAGAAATCGCAAGATATAGCAAAGTGCTTGTATATCAACAAATAAATACTCGGAAATCGGTTTCTAGTTTATGTGTACAAAGTGAGCGACGAGAGATATTTTTCTGATATTATGCAGATATAATAATCATTCCACAGCGAGCTGCAGAATCAGACGATCTTGTTTTTCTTATTTTTCTGTCGGCAACCATGAAGGTTTGAAGATAGATGTCAGGATAAAATAAAATTGAAAGAATCGTATACTACTTTAGGAACAGATGTAAACAACGGTTAAATTATGCAAAACTGGCAGCTTGCAATGAACGCATAATATGAATATGGCTGCAATGAAATTATGTAGAGTTCACATCAAAACAAAAAGTCGAATTCTTACAGCTCAATGGGAAGTACGTTTTCTTGTTAAACAGAGATCGAGTTGATCAATTCCTCGCTGAGGAATACTTTTTTTTACTATGGTGAATGAGAAATTTTATTCTATACGTTAGACGTGGCAAATAATCGAAGTTTTGAAATGAAGCAAACTGAGAATTTTCATTACGATTATGATACGGGTTTTAATTAAAAGTGGGTTGCTTCGAACAGAGCATTTTTCGTATAAAAGAGAGGAATGAAGAAAGAATACATAGAGATGAGAATTTGCACTTTGATGTGGAAGTTTAAGTTTGAAATATAGTAGAAAAGACTGCAGTTTAATGGTTAGAATTGATGTGTAATTCAAATACCGGAGAGTAGTTCAAATATTATTAAAATAAAAATGTTCGCTTATATTTTACTATCCATCATTTTAATTTTAGAATAATATATTTTATCAAAAATAAATTGTTATCTAAAAGAAAAAAAATTAAAAATACAGGATTTTGTTGTTTTTTTCCTACTGTATATTTGGAAATTCCAATGATCAAAATTCTATAATTGCAAGCAATCTTTACACTAAAAGAGCTTCTTTCTCTCGCAAGTAAATCTATATAAATGAAATTGAAAATACCTCTCTCTGTTTATCTCATCATTAAAGAACGAATTTATGAAACTTTTATGAGCTGTCTTGGTAAAACCCTATTTAAAAAACTCAAACGTCCATTTGTCTCACTGTTCTTGTTCTGGCTGTTTCTTTAATTTGAGCGTGACCCAAACGTTATAGGAGCTTCGTAACAAACCGGAACCAATCCTTACCTGAGTCTCCAAACTAACGTGTCGTTGCGATGCATCCTCTGGAATTGTGGGTGTATTCTCAGTACACAAGAATGAGACCAAATTCTGGATAAGTAACACGTGTATTTATAAGCACAGTGTGCGTAAACAGAAACAATATATAGCAAATAGATCCATAAATATCTCACAATATCAATAAAAAATCTGATGTGGGCAGCACATGACTTTCCTTATATAATGCAATGAATTTACTACTTTTACAGTAAAAAACTAGATTATTTTTATAGTGTTATTTGTATTCTTTCCAAGGTATTGAATTTTCGTCAATGAGTCGTCATTTTCCATGTCGTTATCAACAATGAGTCGTCAATGATTTAGCGTCATTTTTATCCATTTGGCGAGTTTTTCGTTAATTTAGCAACATTTAAAAAGGTCGTCAAGTTGGCGACATTCCACCAAATTCGTCGCCAAAATCTCGCCAAGCGTTATGGACGGAGAAATAAGTTATTCTTACAGCAGATAAATGACTATTGGCGTTCAAATACAACAATAACAATTACAACAATACAAATATTACTCAAAGTATCTTTTCTCATGAATGGAACGAGCTAGATCCACGAAAATGATGTCACCAAATTTCTCGCACGATATTACATATGAAAAGTGAACATGTTTGTCAACAGTTAATGCATTTTTTTTAATTTATGGGGTTTTTTGATAAATTTATTTGAAAAAAATGCAAAATCTCGAGAACGGTTCATGCTAGTGTTCTATAGTTTATGTCAATATTTTTCTAAGGAATCTTTTTCCTTGAATGGAATGAGATAGATCCAAGGTTATGATGTCACCCAATTTATCGCATGGTACTACATATGAAAAGTAAACTTATTTCTCAATAGGAAATATTTTTTTTTTATTTTATATGACTTTTTGATAATTTTTTTGAAAAATGTGCAATATCTCGATAACGGTTCATGTTAGCGTTTTAAAATTTATGCCAATCGTTTTTTAGGGAAAAATTAGATAAGAAATATCTATTTGCGTAACTTTATTAGCGGATTTGATTTTTTGACGATTTTTTCAAAATTTCATTCGAAAATTTAGGGAGGTTCTGCACATTCGATTGCGTATAAAAACAAGAGGCTTCCAGTGTTTACAGATTGTGATTTTTGTACCAAATTTCGTTCGAATGGGTCCATTCGTTCGTCAGTTAACGTCTCCACAGACTAACTGACACACACACACACACACAGAGAGATCACTTCAAAAATGTTTGATTCGTGATCTGGGATGCTTGAAACGTGCTCTCCCGTCGAAAACTCGAATTCGAATTTTCGGTCACCGTCACAATACTTTCCTTATACATTATGTATATAAGGAAAGTAACAACTGTCAGGTACAGGAAAACAACAGAACTCCAGATACTGTTTCAGAAACATTGATGCATCTTAAAATTTAACGTAACTCGTATCACGTCAACTGCTTTCCATCTGAGCGATGCATCCTTTTATTTACGCTTCCAGAAGGGAAGCGTATTCTCTAGAATATTTATCATTCAGAAAAGTTCTCGAATTTTCGAAAAGTCGCCAAACTGGCGACAAATTGTCAAATCTGCCAACTCTGTCATGAGTGTTCAGATATAACAACCATATATTGAGTTAATGGGAATGGCTGCCTGTAAAGGTGTTTTCTCCTTTTAGTTATCGAAAGAGATTTTAGTGAAGGCGCTTATATATTCGTAATATTGACCTAATCGTATATTGAGCATCTCTAACATAGGCATTCCGATAACATAGGATTCTCTAACATAGGCAAAATCCGATAATGCGACCTGTTAGTTGTTTGTGCCTCTGTGTGTGCCTTAAAACTATAACAATATAAAAAATCTTATGTATGCAGCACATGACTTTCGCTGCAGAATTATATCCACGTTATCTTTATTTTAATTAAATTTAATTCACGTTTAATTCACTTTTCGTTCTCATTTGGTAATTGGACTTATTTTCAAAGGTGGGGTAGACAAAATACGGAAAAATTAAAATATCTCGCAAACGGCTAGTTCTAGTGTAATGGAGGTGGTCTTAATCTTTTCATCATTAAAAATTAAGTATGAAACAGGCATTTAATGGATATATTTGAGCATATGAAGTTTTTTATTTTAGATTTTGACTGTTTTTTCGGGTCATTTTACAAAATATCAGACGGCAGGTTATTTTTTTCCGAATCGTACCAAAATCTAATCAGCACCAGGGTAAACCACAATCGACTTATGTACCGAATTTTGTGAAATTCGGTCCATTAGTTTTTTTGCTAGAGTGGATACATGAAATTTTTGCGGTCCATGTCGCAAGAAAAGGTGGGTTCTGTCTTTACGAATCCTACCAAAAACTAATCAGCACCAGTGTCTCACCCAAGTGACTTACCTCCCAAGTTTTATGAAATTCAGTGCATTAGTTTTTTAGTTAGAGAGGATACATGTATTGCACAGACAGACAGACACACATACAGACACACACACAGACGTCAAGTTAAAAATAGTATTTTCGTATTCTAGAGGTCTCGAAAACTGTAGATCCGTCGAAAACTCGAGTTGCGATTTTCGGCATGATTCCAATACTTCTCCTATACATTATCATGTACTGCAGGGAAAGTAAAAATAAATATTTTATTTTGCAGGCAATATGAAAAGACAGCAAATTTTGTTTATTTTATTTGAGTTTGCAGAGTCCACTTTGACGATAAGAGTTTGCAATTTCGTCCCAGTAGCTCAACGGTAGAGAGTCGGCTGGAAAGTTCGGAGATCCAGAGTACGATTCCCGGTTGGGGCAATAAGGTTTTTTACAATGGCTCCCGAACAAATCAACCCTGATAGTTAGTGCAAAGATGTCGGAGGTCTGAAGACCCCAGCCCGTGCGCCTCACGTAGTGGGTTTAGAGTAGCTAGCTGCACGGCCGGGAAAGTCTGCAAGTCCGGATGTCGGAGGTCTGAAGACCCCAGATCGTGGGCCGCACATAGTGGGTTTAGAGTAGCTAGCTGCACGGCCGGGAAAGGCTGCGAGTCCGGATGTCAGAGGTCTGAAGACCCCAGCCCGTGCGCCTCAAATAGTGGGTTTAGAGTAGCTGTTGCACGGCCGGGAAAGTCTGCAAGTCCGGATGTCGGAGGTCTGAAGACCCCAGATCGTGGGCCGCACATAGTGGGTTTAGAGTAGCTAGCTGCACGGCCGGGAAAGGCTGCAAGTCCGGATGTCGGAGGTCTGAAGACCCCAGACCGTGCGCCTCACATAGTGGGTTTAGAGTAGCTAGTTGCACGGCCGGGAAAGTCTGCAAGTCCGGATGTCGGAGGTCTGAAGACCCCAGATCGTGGGCCGCATATGGTGGGTTTAGAGTAGCTAGCTGCACGGCCGGGAAAGGCTGCAAGTCCGGATGTCGGAGGTCTGAAGACACCAGACCGTGCGCCTCACATAGTGGGATTAGAGTAGCTAGTTGCACGGCCGGAAAAGTCTGCAATTCCGGATGTCGGAGGTCTGAAGACCCCAGATCGTGGGCCGCATACAGTGGGTTTAGAGTAGCTAGCTGCACGGCCGGGAAAGGCTGCAAGTCCGGATGTCGGAGGTCTGAAGACCCCAGACCGTGCGCCTCACATAGTGGGTTTAGAGTAGCTAGTTGCACGGCCAGAAAAGTCTGCAAGTCCGGATGTCGGAGGTCTGAAGACCCCAGATCGTGGGCCGCATATAGTGGGTTTAGAGTAGCTAGCTGCACGACCGGGAAAGGCTGCAAGTCCGGATGTCGGTGGTCTGAAGACCCCAGACCGTGCGCCTCACATAGTGGGTTTAGAGTAGCTAGTTGCACGGCCGGGAAAGACTAGTACGGATTCAGTGGACTCTAGAAGTTTGAGCGCCGATTTCAAATTGAGAGGATAACGACCACTCAGGATACTAACCTGGGTAAAAATAGTAGTAGAAGGAGGCTAACCTGAGGTAAAAATAGTAGGAGGTGGTCAGTTAGATTGTTAGTTGTCCGCTAAACTGACTTTAGAGGGTGGAGAATACAGAGTCCACTTTGACGATAAGAGCTTGCAATATCATCCCACTAACTCAACGGTAGAGCGTCGGCTAGCCAGTTCGAAGATTCTGGGTTCGATTCCCGGTTGGAGCAGCAAGGTTCTATACATTTTTTTATTTATTGTTATTATCATATATTAGAACTAGATATTTGCATGTATATTTTCGCAACAGCTCATTTAGAATATTCTATGCTTAAAATAGTGTTTGTTTTTTATCGACGCTTCATTTAGAATATTTTACGCTTAAAATTGCGTTGTAATTGTAAAATTGATATTATCCATATAAATAAAATTGTAAGCTGTTCTTATGTCCAGTTGTTGATTATAGCAGCACGGCAGAACACGTTTCTTTCCTTTTTGTGAGAATTATTATACATTTTTAAAAATAAAACTCAAAATCTTAAATATTCACCAAAAATTTTGAATACGATTTCTTTACATTAAATATTCCATTAGAAGAACGGATATGTATATAAAAAAGAAACTCATCGGATGCAAGACAACTTACACAATCTCTATATCAGAAAGTATAAATCCTCAAAATATATTATCTGAGGTTTATACAAATTGCCCGATGTGATATTCCCCTCTTCTTTGCTAACGTGACGCTGATTCTTCAGTTAGAGATAATTTTCTCCGCTTAACATTTATTTTTCCTGACCGTTAAGTGGCTCTCAAGGTCGATGTTAAGATAATATATCATTCCGAGAATAGTTTATCTTTTTCACTCTCCTTACAGTGCATAGTATATGTAAAAGTATTGCGATGTGCCTTTGATATAAAAGGTGTTTCATGTATGGTCTGATCCCCCCATAAAATATAAAATCGACGTTAAAAATACAGACAACCAAAAATTGGCCATAAATAAAAATCCTTAACTGAAATCTCCTTTTACGACGTACTAAAATTACTTTTAAAAATTTACTTAAAAATTAATTTTTAGTACGTCGTCAAAGGAGATTTTAATAAAATACATTTAATTATAGCCAATTTTTTTGGTTGTCTTTATTTTTAAAGTATTAATTATTTTTACGTGTTCCCATACTATTTTATAAAATCAACGGGTTGATTGTATAAGGAAAGTAAAAATCTAATTAGCAAAGATGAGAAAATTGAATTATGAATTTTATGAAATGCCAAATTTAAATTTTTTACAAGTCCCGTAATCAAGCAAATGTTAATTAGTAACATTTGCGATACCCTTAATTAGGGCGAAAGAAATTAACTAGGTGTCTGTTGATTAAACATTCGCAGATATAGTCCTATTATTGTTATTAGGTATTTTTAACACTTTACAACAAAGTTGAAAAGTGTTTATGACTTTGTTCATTCTGTCTGTCTGTCTGTCCGTTAGCACGATAACTGCCGTAAAAATGACTTAATCAAAATGAAATTTTAGTATGTCGTTCAGACGGTCTATAGTACCCATGGGAATGTAAATGAATAATATCACCCAATTAGTTTTGGATTGAACCTGGGTTGAAAAAATGGAATACATTGAGCCCTATGGGACCTAATTTTTCAAACATTTTTTAAGCGGATTTAAAATTCACAAATTGTTTCGAAAAGTTTAGGGAATATTCAAATTATTCCATAAAATGCATAAAAAAAATTTCAGCGAAATATATTCAGTAGTTTTTTAAATAAAAATTAAAATAATAATAGCACCTCTTATATGAAGCGATCACGTGTCCATGATATGAAACGATCACATGACCCACTTCAAAATGATATATGGCATCCATCTTGTCTCAAAATCGTGATTTTTAAAGTTCTTTTTAATTCATATTGAGTGTTGTATCCGTCCTAAAACGACTTTATTTTTGCCTAAATTCTGTGTATCTACATACTTTAACAACGCAATGACAATATATTTCGGTTTAAATGCTCATCCAAATTTGATTATTTCTCTCTATTAAGCCTATTTTTCACCTATGTAAAATGTAAACAGCAAAATATGTAGAATGAGTTGTATTGGAATCGCTGTAATTCTTTAACATAAAATCATTTAGTCCATGGAGTCTGCATGGCTGATATGAATGAAATATTCATTGATTTTAGAAAGAGAAGGACGATAATTTTCGATGAAGTTTTACGCATAGAGTTTTACTTACTTGTAGCTCCATGGTCTTAATTTTTAAATAATATAAATTATTATAGTATTGTGATGAATGACATGAATGGGGGAATTATTTATGAATGAAATGTTGCTTTTATAGAGAGAGCCAGGCGTGTTATTTTTTTATGACGTCATTTGAATGAATTTCAGTTGTTTTCGAAAAAGTTTTCAAATATAATAAATTATCGTAGTATTATGATAATTCTAAAATTATTACCGAGGAATGTATCACATTTTAGAGATGTTTAAACCAGGCAATTTATATTTTAATAGCGTCATTTGAATGAAGTTAATTTTTTTCGATGAAGGTTTAAGGTTTCAAATATAATAAATAATTGTAGTATTGTGATAAGTTTTAAAATATCACCGAGGAATGTATTGCATTTTAGACATGTTTAAATAAAATTGCATTGAAGTTGGAAAGTGTTTCGTAATCAATGCTATAAGCATGATTGATCTTTCTTGTTTATTCTATTGCAAGGGACAAGCAACAAATACAATATTCAAAATTAAATGGCAGCAAATTTAAGAAAATAATTCCAACCCTTTTATGTTAAAAATTTTGCCATGCTTATAATAAATGAAATGTAACTAATAACATATGTATTGTTTGAATAGGAATCAAATAAAACTCCTGTAATGTCTGAAAAGACTAAATTTTGATATATTTGTATCAAATAGATATATATATATATCCCCCATATTTACTTTTAAAGGGAGTTAATTATTCACACTTTCAGTTTAGGCAAAATGGAAAAGTCAAGTATTTTAATATCGATGTTTCAGCAAATTTTGCATTGAAAAGTACTGTGTAAATTTCTTGTACCGTAATTCAGCCTGATGCAATTTTACGATATGACAGTTCCGGTATGATGAAAGTGCGTTTTGTTTTTGCATTGTGAGTGATTGAATCCTTTAAGGCATTTATGATCTAAAACAACAAGTACAAGATAATGGCAATAAACTGTGGAAGCGGCAAACTACGAACGCAGCCATAGGGTTGCCGGTGGTTCAAATCAAGTGGAAAAAATAATTTTATGTGGGAGTAATAAATAATACGCACACACATCACAAGGTCACATGGCTCTGTGGACCTCAGGCTGTTACGCTCAGCGTATCTCCGGCCAATAACATCTACCTCACCTAAGCGCACCAGCCAATAGACCCAAATAGAAGAAATGAAGGGGGAGCCAACATGGTAAGTCAAATCTTATTACAAGAAATCAGAAGAGTACTTGAAATGAGTCGATGAAAAGTTGGTGAGCCAAGTGGTTGCAAAAAGTTGATGATGAATGAAAAAGAAAAGTCTTGAAAAATTAAGGCGACGGCAGTTCCCAATGGTGACCCAGACCATAGTGATTTCAGCAACGAATCCTACAATAATGATGACATCGAAAAACAGGTAATCTCTTATTTCTCCCAAAGAATTTGATTTCAGTCAAAATCATTTTTGTTATAAATTGCAATTCGTTATCACACTCGCGATACTCATACTACTATTACAATACTCTCACCAAAAATAACTTAATTATTAATTACTAGTTCAATATTATTTTCATCAAATTTGATGCTTTAACTCTTCCCTTTATCTCTTTGTATGCGGCATTTTGGTACATGTGACCATTTAATTGTCATTTTTTTTCTTATGCGACATTTCCTTTTTCTTTTTTTTTTGAGATGGGGAATAAGGAATTAAATTTCGCATTTTTATGAAAATATTATTGCTGGGGGGGGGAGTGATCATAGCTAATTTTTCCTCTGCTTGCTGAATAATTTCCTATTTTACTTTACTTCTATGACCAACCGTTGATTGCATGTACTTTTCAGATACTCTGCACCTGTTGCCCATGTTTCCTGAAAAAAAAAAATCTAATATGGGCAGCACATGACTTTCCCTACAGACTTATATCTATGTTCTCTTTATTAAAATTAAATTGAATTCCCTTTTAAATCAATTTTCGTTCTCATTTTGTAACTGGACTTATTTTCAAAGGTGGCGTTGAGAAAATACGAAAATACTAAAATATCTCGTGAACGGCTAGTCCTAGTATAATGGGGTTGGCCTTATTCTTTTCTTCGTTAAAAATTAAAAATGACACAAGCATTTAATGGATATATTTGGGCAGACGTAGTTTTTTATTTTAGATTTGACTATTTTTGCGGCCATTTTGCAAAAAACGGCAGAATATTTTTTTCCAAATCGTACTAAAATCTAATCAGCACCAGGAAGACCCACAAGTGATGTATCTACCAAATTTTGTGTAATTGGATCAATTAGTATTTCAGCTAGAGTGGATACATGAAATTTTTGCGGACCATTTCGCGAAAAAAGGCGGGTTGTTTTTTTTTCCGAATAGTACCAAAAACTATTCAGCAGCAGGGTCACATTCAAGTGATTTACCTACCAAATGTTATGAAATTCGGTTCATTAGTTTTTGAGTTAGACTGGATACATTCATTGCACGGACAGCCAGACAGACAGACACGCAGACAGACACACACACATACGCCACCCTAAACTTAGTTTTTTTGTATTCTGGAGGTCTCAAAAAGTGTAGATCCGTCGAAAACTCGAGTTGCGATTTTCGGCATGATTCCAATACGTTCTCTATACATTACCATGTATTGCAGGGAAAGTAAAATTCTGATGTGGGCAGCACATGACTTTCGCTGCAGACTCAAATTCATGCTTTCTTTATTTCTTTAATAATTCATTAAATTGAGTTTAATTGCACAAAATAACACTAAATTTGGAATTTTTAATTTAATTTCTGTTTTTATTTGGTAATTGGACATTTTTCTAAAAGTGGCATAACTAAATGTGAAAAATCTCAAATATCTCGAGAGCGGTTAGTCCTAGAGTAATAGAGTTGTTCTTATTCAATTCCTCATCAGAAATTACGTATAAAACAAGAATTTAATTGATATATTTGAACATACGTAGCTTTTTTTAGATTTTGAAGATTTTTGAGGACCATTTCGTAAAAAAAGGCAGGTTGTTCTTTTCATATTAGTACCAAAATCTATTCAGCACCAGAGCATCGTACAAGTAACGTATCTACCAAATTTTGCGAAATTTGGTCAGTTAGTATTTTAACCAGGGTGAATATATGGAATTTTTACAGGCCATTTCGCAAAAAAAAGCGGTTTTTGTTTTTACGAATCGTACCAAAAACTAATCAGCACCAGGATCTTACTTTCCAAGCGAAGTGACATACTTTCCAGCGAAGTGACTTACTTTCCAAATTTTATAAAATTCGGTCCAAAAATTTTTGAGTTAGAGTGGATACATACATTGCACAGACACACAGACAGACACACACACAGACATCACGTTAAAAGTAGTTTTTCGTATTCTAGAGGTCTCGAAACGTGTAGATCCGTCGAAAACTCGAATTGCGATTTTCGGCACGATTCCAATACTTTCCTTATACATTACCTTGTATTGCAGGGAAAGTAAAAAATGAAGATGAAACATGGGTTTTCAAATATTGCAATAAGTGCAAGATATAGACAATCATCCAATAGGTCCAATAGGGACGCTTTTTGTGAAGCATTTCCAGCTCAGAACGGCAACATATTTTCGTTATAAATAAGAAAAACCGATAAACTAGCACGTGCAACTATCCAATACCTTGTAACCAAATAATCGAACTTATGTCATAAGAATGTACATCCCCCTATTGTTTGGTCATTGTCGTAACCTTGTTTCCCATCACGAACGTTTTCGGAAAGTAGTATGTATGATTATATGGCACAAGATCGACCATCATATTCTATTATTGAAAATGTTACCACTGCACTTGTGTATTTTTTGGGTTTAATATAATCGACGTATTTTATACGTCATAATTCAATATGTTCATCGTTTGACTATCTTTACAAATTAACAAATTTCGACTTGGGGATAGGGGAAATAATATATATTTCTTTTAACTCGACGACAGAAATTCAAGAGGTTTATTGTCAAAAATTGCAAAGATAATATATTTCATAAGGGTTAATAACATATTATAAGGATAACGTATTTCTCTGGAATAATCGAGTTATCAAGCTGACCGAGTAAAATAAAAAATTTCATATCTCTAAAATGGTACGTGATAACCTCTAAAAAAATCTTATGTGGGCAGCGTATGACATTCCCTGCAGACTTATATCCACGTTCCCTTTATTTTAATTATATCTTATTCACTTTTAATTCAATTTTCGTTCTAATTTGATAACTGGACTTATTTTCAAAGGTGGCGTAGAGAAAATACGAAAAAACTAAAATATCTCGAGATTGGCTAGTCCTAATGTAATAGGGTTGGTTTTATTCTTTTTTTCGTTAAAAATTACGTATTAAACAAGCATTTAATGGATATATTTGAGCATACTTAGTTTTTTAATTTAGATTTTGGCGAATTTTGCGGGCCATTTTGCAAAGAAGTCAGGTTATTTTTTTCCGAATCGTACCAAAATCTAATCAGCATCACAGTAACCCACAAGTGATGTATTTACCGAGTTTTGTGCAATTCGGTCCATCAGTTTTTAAGCTAGAGTGGATACAAACTTTTGCGGATCATTTCGCAAAAAAAGACAGGTTCTTTTACCCCGAATCATACCCAAAACTAATCAACACCAGATTCGCTCACAAGTGACATACATACCAAATTTTGTGGAATTCAGTTCATTAGTTTTTCAGTTAGAGTGGATACAAAATCTGCACAGACACATAGACACGCACACAGACGTCACTCTGAAAATATTTTTTTCATATTTTAGAGGTCTCGAAACGTGTAGATCCTTCGAAAACTTGAGTTGCGATTTTCGGCATGATTCCAATACTCTCCCTATACATTACCATGTATTGCAGGGAAAGTAATAAATCCCTGTTATTTGTTGATGTAAATACAAAATATTCACCCATTTGATAATTGGGGTTGTATTTATTCATTTCGTGTTTTACATCAGTAGTGAGCAGTATTTCACGAACTGAGCATAACGTTCTTTAAATTATGCCACCCGCTTTAAAATAAAATGCTTATATAAAATGGCTGTTTTTTTTATAAATAATTCTAATTATTTTTAAAAGTTTTTGATTTTTGAAAAGAAAAATTTTCAAAAAATTGAGGATTTGAAACTATCGATTTTCTGGTACTTTTCGATCTACCAGAAAATTGATATTTCTTTTACGTTTACCGATTAAATAATCGCACAAAATTTCATTTTAATCGTTCAATTTCTTTGTGATATATATTACACACGTAACAGCAGAGACCCTACATCGCTTAAAAATAGGTGGATTTGTATTTAAGGATCGTGAAAAAGTGAAAGTTCATCAAAATTCAAACGCCGAAATCGGATTTTATGGGGACAATATTATTATTTTTCTTTTTTTTTACATGTTGGGGGTTCCTCTCCTGTTCTCTACGTTTGCCAATCCGGTAGATCCCTCACACCTTTTTAAGAAATTTATTGAATTATGATTAACTAATGTTTTCTTTTTATAAAACCCCTTTAAAAACAATATTCTCAATTTTATTTCCTTCTTTTCATGCAAATTTTGATAATTTTGCCTGAAATACATATCAACGCACGCGGTTTCAAATCTGCATAAATTAAACTGTTAAACAGACAGATAGCACGCAAAACGTTGTAACAATCGTTATCACAAAAATATTTTTCACAATTATTTGTTTTATTAAGAAAAGTTAATTGTTTAAAAGAAATCTTATTAAATCGTTTATAAGAATTGACAATAAGCATATAATTATTAATTGCATTTATAATTACACGAAAATTTGAATTTTGCTGGAATTTTGTGTTCCGCGATCACTTTGACGTTTTTGCCAGCAATCAGTCACATAAAAATTGGAATTTTACTCTACCTATTATATCTTTGCCTATATTGTCAATGGTAAATTGTATTAATTACTATTTAATTTATTAATGCTTAACTTGAAATTATAAGCGTTCCTTGCACACCTGCAGGTTCATATTAGTCTGTGAATAACATTTCAAACTGTAAGTTTTGCTATATATTCACACTGCAGTGTCAGAAATCCACAGGATATTTTAATACTATAGGATAAGTAAAAACATAATAAGCAATGTAGAATAAGTAAAATAATTTGTAAGGATACGTATTTAATACGTATCCTTACCAATAAGTATTAAATACGTATTCAATTTATACGTATATATCCTTAAATACGTATACAATTTATATGTATTTAAGGATACGTAAGTAAAAGCATAATTATATTCGACAAGATAAAGCAAGTAGGAAATTCTTATACATAAACAAATAAATACTCGGAATATTATCTTGAGTTTATACAAATTGGGCGATGAAATATTCTTCTGGACTTACGCAGAGATAATTCTGATTCTCAAGAGCGCGATAAATGTCTCTCCTTTTTAAAATCTTATCTTTGCCGACGACTTTGTAGGTCTCGATATTGAAAGGAATATGCGGTTGAAATAATTGCGATTCTTAGAAATAAAGATGAATTATATTAAAATACAGAAAAGGAATTAAAGGCTTACAAAGTATACGGATTGTAAAGCCCTTCGCTAGTTTATTAATCACAGATTCGTAATATCAGATATTTATTTAAGCAAAGGATGAATTAGAAAGGGGTTGCAAATCATTTGATCATTTTATTCAAGTTATGCAATCAACAGGAAGTTAAATCTTTTTGTTTATAACAATTAATTCAATGTCATTTTACACTGAAGAGCCAGAAAAACTGGTACAGTAGGGCGTATGCAAATAATGGAGGTATGCAACCAATCAACGTAACACGATGCGGTCGACAGTGCGCATATAAGACAACAAGGTGTCTGAGGAGGCTATTAGATCGGTTCTTGCTGCTAAAATGTCAGGTTATCAAGTTTTAAGTGATTTTGAACGGAGAGTAATAGACGGCGCACGAGAGATGGGGCATAGCATTTCCGAAATAACGATGAAATTTGGATTTTCGCGCACGACCATTACAAGAGTGTACCAAGAATATCAGGTTTCCGATAAAACCTCAAATCTCCGACTGCGGTGCGGCCGGAAAAAGACCTTGACAGAACGGGATCATCGACGGCGGAAAAGAATCGTTACACGAGATAGACGTGCAACACTTCCTCAAATTGCTGCGGATTTGAATGCAGGGCCATCAACAAGTGCCAGCGTACGCACTGTGCAACGTACCCTCATTGATATGGGCTTTCGCAGCCACAGACCAACTCATACACCGTTACTAACTCCGCGGCACAAAGCTCTGCGCCTCGCCTGGGCTTGCCAATACCGTCATTGGACTGTTAATGACTGGAAAAACGTTGCCTGGTCTGACGAGTCACGTTTTCATTCCCCAGACATGAACATTATCGAGCATATCTGTGTCTTGCAACGTGCTGTCCTTAAGAGATCACCACCACCTCTCACTCCCATGGCTTTGGACTGCTCTGCAGGATTCACGGTGTCAACTTCCTCTAGGAGATCTTCACACATTGGTTGAATCCATACCACGACGTGTTGCGGCACTCGGGAAGGCTCTACAAGATATTAGGTAGGTGTACCAGATTTTCTAACTCTTCAGTGTATATCCATTTACTCCCGAAACATGTGCGAGACGTGTGTATGACTAGCTAAAAAACATTTTCTTAAAGCATGTAGTTCTGGGCTCTTAAACATCCAAGAATTGCTGACAGTCTTATTTCAAGTCGAGGCTTATATAAATTCACGGACACTTACATTTTTCACCTCGAACACTTTTGACTGGGAGGCCTTAACTGCAGGTCACTTTCTGATTGGGGTGCTGTTACTAGAAATTCAGGAAACTTCATCCAAATATGACAGCGATGCTTATCGACACGGTGAAAACCTATTCTGTAGATTCGTCGCAATTTTTGGAGAAGATGGTCTAGGGCTTATTTAAATAATTTGTAGTCTGCCTCCAAATCTGGTCATGATATTCAAATTGGGGTCTTAGGAGTGGTTTACGATCAGCAACTTCTATGCCTTCGGTGGACGACCGGACGAAACGTAAATTTTTTCCGGTTCCGATCAGCGAGACAGAGTTCTGTCGGTTTTGATGATATAAGGAGATATGACTTGATCTGTGTCCAAGTTGTCCATCCTATCAACGGAATCTGCCGGTACGAAGGGCTGGTGAATGTTCAGTATAGCATGCAAATGTTTCCCTGCGAAATTTTGTGATTTTAATCTGGCAACACTAACGGTGAGTGTGATTTTTACTCCCGATGTTATATTTACAGAGTTCACTTAATTAGATTGAACTCGCGTTTTGTATGTCTGGTGTTGGTTTGCTCGTATGGTGAAAGCCTTTGCGGAATTTTTGGCTTAAATTTTTATTATAATATATTTTTAATTAATAAATGTCTTGATATTTTAAGGTTTTTATTGTTTTAATGTCTTTAGTTTTATTCACTTTGTGAGTCTTTGCTCGAATTGACCTTTTATACAGTCCACAACTGTCAACAACTATGTATTGTAGGGAAAGTAAAAATTATATGAGACTGCTGAGAACGTTATGCTTTCCACACAATATTTTCAACGTAAAGTAACATTTTCTTGCATTAAATCTACTTTCAAATACAAATAAATATTTCATAATGTTTGCTAAACCAATTTGTAAAAGTCATTTTCATCCTGTTAACAAACATTAATATTTAATGTTCAAAACAGCAAACCAAGGATGTCGAAACTGATTTAATGTTGCAAACTTAATTAAAGATTAAACGCGACAACTGCAGTTTTGTTTGTTCAGTGAACACTTTAAAATCCATTAATTAATTCTCCTAAATCCAAATATTCTGCTTCTTAAGCCGATTTCGGTGCTACAGTAATCGAGACTGCTTATTCAGATTATTTAATTAGCTGCTCTTTGCATCTAAAGAGCAGCTGGAAGTAAAATGATCTCTAATTAAAATTTACGACTAAATACATTTGTGGGAGTAGCGCAGTATATCTTTGCATACATTGTTATTCTTACTTTCCTAACAGACGATCGTATTTAGGATGTTTCTAAAAGAGTTGAATAACTAAATGTGTCTCGAACAATTGGTAGTAGACACACAGTAGTTCCAATTAAAGAAATGATTTAAGGTAGATTATCATCGTATTAAATTTTTCTTTCTTTATACAATAATGTATAAGGAAAGTATTGTGACGGAGTCGAAAATTCGAATTCGAGTTTTCGACGAGAGAGCACGTTTCAAGCATCCCTGATAACGAATCGAACATTTTTGAAGTGATGTCTGTGTGTGTGTGTGTCAGTGAGTCTGTGGAGACGATAACTGACGAACGAATGGACCGATTCGATAGAAATTTGGTACACAAATTACAATCTATAAGCACTGGAAACCTATTGTTTTTATACGCAATCGAATGCTCAGAACCCCCCTAAATTTTCGTGTGAAATTTTGAAAAAATCGTCAAAAAACCAAAACCTCTAATAAAGTTACGCAAATAGACATTTCTTATGTATTTTTTCATTAGCAAACGATTGACATAAATTTTAGAACGCTAACATGAACCGTTCTCGAGATATTAAACATTTTTTTAAATAATTATTAAAAAATCATATAAAATTTTAAAAAATATTTCTTATTGAGAAACATGTTCACTTTTCATATATAATACCATGCGATAAATTTGGTGACATTATTTTCGTGCCATTCGTTGAAGCTCGTTCCATTCATGAAAAAAGATACTTTGAGTAATACATTTGTATTTAAACGCCAGTAGTACTTTATCTGATGTAAGAATAACTTATTTCTCCGTCCATAACGCTTGGCGAGATTTTGGTGACGAATTTGGTGGAATGTCGTCAACTTGGCGACTTTTTTAAATGTTACTAAATTAACGATAACTCGCCAAATGGATAAAAACGAAGCTAAATCAATGAAAATGACGACTCATTGACGAAATTTCAATGTCTTGGAAAGAATATAAATATCTACTATAAGAATAATCTATTTTTTTTACTGTAAAAGTAGTAAATTCATTGCTTTATATAAGGAAAGTCATGTGCTGCCCCACATCAGATTTTTGATCATGTGACATCTTTATTAAAACGGATAGGATACTTTTTATCAACTTATTGTGCTGTTGTTAAAGAAATAATCTTATTACAGATTTGTTTCAGCCCCAATATGATTCGGCCTCAATAACTCAAATGTGAAAAACTTTTGTTTCCTATTTGATAATATAAATTTGAAAAAAAAATTCTGTTTATATTTTAATACTTAAAATTTTGAAACATTTGTTTATTTTTTGAGAAATTAAATTCGAAACACTTTTGTTCAGTCTTTTGACGATTTATATTTAAAAATTTACTTTTGTATATTTTGTGATAATTCGAATTTGAAAATGTTTACTTTTTTGATAATTTAAATTTGAAAAACATTTGTCTAAGGTTGTTAAGGACTGCTTGTGGTAGAAAATTGAAACTAGCCTCACTGTCGCGACGTCTAATTAATCAGCCATTTACTCACTCGGAAAATTTCCATATTTTTTAGATTTCTGCCTTTTACGCAAATATGTGGTTCTGAAAATCCGTTCTGTTCAAGTATGTGTCCTTTAAGAGGTTTCCGGAATTTTGAATGGAAAATTGCTTTACGAACCCTGCGGAATTTCAATATAGAATAAATACGGTCTTTTAACTTTTAGAATGATCATGTGAAAAAAACATTTCGGCATCTACAAAGAAAGTGTACCTTCGACCAAAATTGGCTGTGGATTTCAATAATAAGGCATCTATAATAAAACGCTATTCGCGCCTGAGCAGCTCGCGTCTGTTTTGCATACTGATTTTCTATTGTCTAATTTCACTTTCATTGCAAATCATGGTAATGTATAGAGAAAGCTTTGGAATCATACCGAAAATCACAACTCGAATTTTCGACGGATCTACACGTTTCGAGACGTCTAGAATACGAAAAAACTATTTATAGCGTGACGTCTGTGTATGTGACAGGCTGTGTGTCTGTCTGCGTGTCGGTCTGTCTATGCAACGTATGTATCGACTGGTAAGTAAGTCACTTGAGTATGATCCTGCTGCTGATTAGTTTTTGGTACGATTCGTAAAACCAGACCCCGCATTTTTTTGCGAATTGGGCCTTAAAAACTTAATTTATTCACTCTATCTAAAATACTAATTGACCAAATTTTACACAATTTGGTATATAAGTTACTTGTAAGATACTCTGATGCTGATTAGATTTTGATACGATTCGAAAAAGAATAACCTGTCTTTAAGAAATGGCCAAAAAAAATTTCATGTATCCTCTCTAGCTAAAATACTATTTGCCCAAAATTCACAAAATTTGGTAGATAAGTTACTTGCGGGATATTCCGGTGCTGATTAGATTTTGGTACGATTCAGGAAAGAACAACCTGTCTTTTTGTACGAAATGGCCCGCTAAAATCTCCAAAATCTAAAAAAAAAGACTACGTATGATCAAGTGTATCAATTAAATTCTTATTTTAAACGCAATTTTTAACGATGAAAAGACTGTAACACACTATATTATACTTTAGGACTAACCGTTCTCCAGATATTTAAGATTTCTTGCAGTTTTGTTACGCCGCTTTAAAAAAAATTTGCAATTACCAAATAAAAACAAAAATTGAATTGAAAATGCAAATTTAGTGTTATTTTGTGCAATTAAACTCAATCTAATGAATTTTTGATGAAATTCTGGAAATATGAATTTGAGTCTGCACGGAATGTCATGTCCTGCCTACATCAGAATTTTTACTTTTTTTGCAATACATTGTAATGTATAGGGAAAGAATTGGAATCATACCGAAAATCACAACTCGAGTTTTCGACGGATCTACACGTTTCGAGACTTCTAGAATAATAAAAAACTATTTTTAGCGTAACGTCTCTGTGTGTGTGTCTGTCTGTGCAATGTATATATCCACACGAACTAATAAACTAATGGACCGAATTTCATAAAAGTTGGGAGGTAAGTCACTTAGGTAAGACCCTGGTACCGATTAGTTTTGGGTAGGATTCGTAGAAAGAGAACCCGCCTTTTTTTGCGAAGTTGCCCATAAAAGTTTCATATATACACTCTAGCTAAAATACTAATTGAACAAATTTCACAAAATTTGATAGATAAGTTACTTGTAGAATATTCTAGTGCGGATTAGATTTTGGTACGATTCGGAATGGAACAACCTGCTTTTTTAGGAAATGGCCAGCAAAAATGTCATATATCCACCCTAGTTAAAATACTAATTCACAGAATTTCACAAAATTTGGGAGATAAGTTATTTGTGGGATATTCTGGTGCTGATTAGATTTAGGTACGATTCGGAAGAGAACAACCTGCCTTTTTGTAGTTGCCGCTCCAGGGAAGACAATCAGCATGTTTAGGTGTACGTGCTCTGCAAGACCCAGAAAATGCTACGAAAACATTCCCCAAACCATAACATTGCCCCACCGCCTTGTGTTCTTCTAGCAATGGCTGATGAGTGTTTGTTCTCCGATCTTTCGCGCCATATACGCCAACGTCCATTTGTTCGATGAAGCAGAAAAGACTCAACGAAGAAAGCAATCTTTTGCTAATCAACGGAGGTCCAATTCCGATACTGCACATTCGTTAGTATAGGTGCAGTGACCATCCGTCTGCTTCGGAAGCCCATACGCAGCATGGTTTGTTGAACTGTCGTTTGAGACAGTCTTTTGGTAGCCTTCTGGTTCATTCGGTCAGTGAGTTGTTCTGCTGTAACGTGATGATCGGTGCTCACGAACCTTCGGAGTCGACGTTCATCCCTCACATCAGGCTTGTGGTGCTCCATAGTTTTTCCATCGATTATTCGCAATGGTGCCATTTATTTACTGGCGTTATACTTTAACTAAAGCAGCACTCGAACAGTTCATTAACTAAGCTGTTTCAGAAATACTGCCACCATTGATCTAAAAAACCCGATAATCATCCCATTTTCCAAACCTGGGAAATCGCTCCTTTTAGTCATGACATTAAAGAGTGATATGTTTTCAGAATGCCTACACCACACCTTATATACCCATCAAACCAGCTAACGGCACGTGCCTTCTTTCACTGGTTACGCCCTGTTGACGTCAAAAGTCACAATAATGTGACCTCCTCCTGCATAAAAAATATTGAAAAAGGATCAAAAATCTGTTTCTCTCTTTTAGGATTTTATTAGTGTTACTTGCAGATTACCCGTTGGAAGGAAATAACTATTATAAATTTAAAATAGTTATTATTTAGTGGCAAACATATATACTATTACTTTTTTTACACTTTACAACAAAGTTGAAAAGTGTTTATGACTTTGTTCATTCTGTCTGTCTGTCTGTCTGTCTGTCTGTCTGACTGTCTGTCCGTTAGCACGATAACTGCCGTAAAAATGACTTAATCAAAATGAAATTTTAGTATGTTGTTCAGACGGTCTATAGGACCTATGGGAATATAAATGAATAATATCACACAATTAGTTTTGGATTGAACCCGGGTTGAAAAAATGGAATACATTGAGCCCTATGGGACCTAATTTTTCAAGCATTTTTTAAGCGGATTTAAAATTCACAAATTGCTTCGAAAATTTTAGGCAATATTCAAATTGTTCCATAAAATATATAAAAAAAAATTCAGCGAAATATATTCAGTAGTTTTTTAAATAAAAATTAAAATAATAATAACACCTCTTATATGAAGCGATCACGTGTCCATGATATGAAACGATCACATGACCCACTTCAAAATGATATATGGCATCCATCTTGTGTCAAAATTGTGATTTTTAAAGTTCTTTTTAATTCATATTGAGTGTTGTATCCGTCTTAAAACTACTTTATTTTTGCCTAAATTCTGTGCATCTACATACTAAAACAACGCAATGACAATATATTTCAGTTTAAATGCTCATCCAAACATGATTATTTCTACTATTAAGCCTATTTTTCACCTATGTAAAATGTAAACAACAAAATATATAAAATGAGTTGTATTAGAATCGCTGTAATTCTTTAACACAAAATAATTTAGTCCATGGAGTCTGCTTAGCTGATATGAATGAAATATTCATTGATTTTAGAAAGAGAAGGACGATATTTTTCGCTGAAGTTTTACGCATAGAGATTACTTACTTGTAGCTCAATGGTCTTAATTTTTAAATAAAATAAATTATTATAGTATTGTAATGAATGAATGACATGAATGGGGGAATTATTTATGAATGAAATGTTGCTTTTATAGAGAGAGCCAGGCTTGTTATTTTTTTATGACGTCATTTGAATGAATTTCAGTTGTTTTCGATGAAGTTTTCAAATATAATAAATTATCGTAGTATTATGATAATTCTAAAATTATTACCGAGGAATGTATCACATTTTAGAGATATTTAAACCAGGCAATTTATACTTTAATGCCGTTATTTGAATGAAGTTAATTTTTTTTTTCGATGAAGGTTTAAGGTTTCAAATATAATAAATTAATGTAGTATTGTGATAAGTTTTAAAATATTATCGAGGACTGTATTGCATTTTAGACATGTTTAAATAAAATTGCATTGAAGTTGGAAAGTGTTTCATAATCAATGCTTTAAGCATGACTGATCTTTCTTGTTTTAATTTTATACCAGATCCAGTTGTATAAAAGATTCAATTTAAAACTGTTTTCGATAACAACAACATTTATTTATTTGTAGGAAAAACCATGTTTTGGTTACATCTCTATATTTTTAGATTATCCTGCATGAATTTGAAATTACATTAAACTTTTCAATCTACAAAATTCAATTTAAAATAAAAACTACATTATTTATCTATTAAACTGAAACAGTTCAAATTATAATACATTTTGATTCAGTAATGGCGATTAAGTAGAATGTATTAAAAATAATCGTTTATTTATTTATTTATTTTTTGTAAAACGTAATGATTGTGGAGAATTATTTTTTTTTAAATACTGCATATACTAGAAAATCATTTTAAATTGCTTTTACTCCCCAATGTGATAATGGAATCAAAATGCATGTCACTTAATATCTATTTTTAGACTAATTTCACTATTTAATATTTCATAAGAAATAATTTAATTGCCTTTGTACGTAACTTTATGAAAATAAATTGTATAAGAACTTGTGAAAATGTTGCAAAACAGTTTGATTTAGATACTTATTGCTCAGTTCGAAAGATACTTCTGTTACAAATATCTGCATCCATGGACTGGTTTCGCGTATTATGCGCTCGTCAGCTTGGAATGGGCGGTATCGCAATGGCAACAAGAAAAATTACTTCATACCGCAATTTTGATAACTTCTATGGAACTGACAATAGCAGTCCTTCCACGTATCTGGCATCAAATTATTACTATTGATCGGGGTACATGAAACTGCAAAGGCCAAGTTCACAATCATAATAACTCAAATTTTTATGCAATTTTGCTTGGGCTACACGAAACTGCAAAAGCCAAGTAAAAATCAAAAGTGCAAAACAGATCTATGGATGCAATTACCTGCAATAGGAATGTCTTCCAATTTTTTTTGAAGAGCCCCTTACTGGTGGATTTTAGTGATTTTAAATTCATAACTAGGGTTAATTTGTTTCCTCTACACTGCGAGAATCTGTAAAAGTGGCGGAATGAACAAGTGGACATCTTTTGAGAAAAATAACAAGTTTATTCATAAAACAGTAGGAAGTCATAAAATAAACACCCATTAACGTAATTTACAAATAATAAATCAGAATGTACATGGTTCACCCTTTCTATCATCGGCTGCAGCCACACGCGTTACGTTCCAGCTCAGATTCGGGCTTCGCACCTCGCATTTTTAAGAACCTGGTTGCCAGCTCCACCTACTGTTCGTAATCTGCGCGGCTGCTATTTAAATGTAGACTGTTCTTTCTCCGGGGAAGACTCTTCTTGCAAAATAAGACGTGCAGAATAGAAATTGTTAATCTTTACAAATCTTACCACGGAGCAAATTCTGCACTCAAGTATACTCATGGTGGGAGAACCAGTAACGAGTTTACTTATCTCATCAATTACAAAAAGTTAGAGAATTGTATGTGGTAGAATTTTGGGCTGTCAATGGAGATCTGTGAGTCTGTCAGTCCTCCTAGATGTCCTCAGCCCTGGCCTTATTTAGTAATACCCTAAAATGGACACCTATTTACTCCATTGGGTGCATGAATGAAATTGGTGTCAAGTGATAGGGTGTTAAGACACAATGATGAACCTGGGAGTTTGGACGTTGTTTCAGTTTCAAAATTGGATGCCAGACTCTTCAAAAAATAAGATTACAAAATTAGAAATATTTGTACTCACAAAACATACGTTTAGAATTCAACATAATTTTACTTTTGGAAGTTTTAAATTATACACAGATTAAGATAGTGTTGAAGACCCAGACCGACCGGCTCGTCAGCAAGGACATGAGCAACCGATTAGATTAAGATAGTGTAACAAAATTCATGTGTTACACATCTTTTTATTTTGACCAAAATTAAATTTTCACATTAAGGAAATTAAAATGCAGAACTTTTCCTTACGAAATTTTTTTAGGTTTATTTATTACATATTACTTTCCTTATATACATAACGTATAAGGAAAGTATTGTGACGGGGTCGAAAATTCGAATTCGAGTTTCCGACGGGAGAGATCGTTTAAAGCATCTCTGATCACGAATTAAACATTTTTGAGGTGATGTCTGTGTGTGTGTGTGTGTGTGTATGTGTGTGTGTGTGCGTGTGTGTGTGTCAGTGGGTCTATCTCACGAACGAATGGAGAGATTCGAATAAAATTTTGAGCAAGAATCACAATCCATGAATACTGGATGTCTATTGATTTGAAACGTAATCAAATGTTCAGAACCCCCAAAATTTTCGAGTGAAATTTTGAAAAAATCATAAAAAAAAATCAAAACCTTTAATAAAGTTACCCAAATAGACATTTCTTATGTAATTTTTCCTTAGAAAAAGATTGACATAAACTTTAGAACGCCTGCATGAACTGTTCTCGAGATATTGCACTTTTTTCAAATAAATTTATCAAAAAATCCCATAAATTAAAAAATATATATTAACTGTTGAGAAACATGTTCACTTTTCATATGTAATATCGTGCGATAAATTTGATGACATAATTTTCGTGAATCTAGCTCGTTCAATTCATGAGAAAAGATACGTTGAGTAATACTTTTGTATTTGAACGCGAATAGTTATTTATCTGCTATAATAATAACATATTTCTCTGCTCGTAACGCTTGGCGAGATTTTGACGACGAATTTGGCGGAATGTCGTCAACTTGGCGACTTTTGAAATGTTGCCAAATTAATGAAAATCTCGCCAAATGATAAAAATGACGCTAAATCAATGAAAATGACGACAAATTGCTGAAAATTCAATATCTTGGAAAGAACATAATCTACTATAAGAAAAAACCTATTTTTTTACTGTAAAAGTAATAAATTCATTGCATTATATGAGGAAAGCCATGTGTTGCCATCATCAGATTTTTTAAAAGTAAAAACGATATCAATAAGTGCATATTTTAATGAGATATATTTATCAATATCATATGCAAATTAACATTAAAAAATCCAAAAGTCTGTTGCCAAATGTTAAAAAGTTTCCGTTGAAAAATCATGAAACATTTTTCTGCGCTCCTTTTTATCTCAACAAATTGATTGATCCGCAAAAATATCATATCGCATGTAAATATTTTTATAAGATATGATAGACATATTTTTTGTCATGTTGTTGTACATTGCAGTGCCTCTTATAAGAAGGGGGGACACCAGTGGAGTTCGAAGGTCTTGGCTCTATAGGGATCCCGGTTCCCAATATTCTTTAAGGAGGGGAAGACATGAAAAACTCATAAAGAAAGAAATATCAACAGTGGAGGACTGGGACTTGATAATTATTCATTGGGGCTCACAATTTATTTGGGCCGTCCTGTACATGAACATGTCTAGTTACACTAAGAATAGGACATAAGATTATTTTTAAAGCTGCTGGCTTCATGATGACCGTATTTAAACAGCTTATCGTGATTTTGAAAATACTGCCATTGAAGGTTTTCCATATGACGTTTCTGCTACTTAATTACCACCTTAAGCTGCAGCAATAAAGAAAAAATCTGATATTCTGGAAACTGTCTTATTCTCACACTCCTTACTATATGTGAACAGAAACGAACAAATGTTATTAGCCTCCAATACAAAAAGGAAGTAAAGAATCAATAGGGATTGTGTAGAAAAGAAAAATGTGGTGGGTTAGCCTTCAATTACGGGGCATAATTTATCTTCCGAGATATACCAGTAGCTGTGGCACTCAATTGAGCTCATTAGAAGCAATTACCTTTAATAATAGTTTCAAGATTGATCTTCAAGAAAATTAAAGAGACGGTCACTGGTGTCAAAGTTCCATAAAAGTATTAGTACGATATCAAGGACAGTGAGTGATATTTATTATGAAGTGTTCCCTCTACAGATTTGTACTCGTGTGTCAAATACTACGCGATACTGGATAAAATTCTCAGCAAATTCTTTACAATATGACTTAAATTTTTAACAACTACTATTCATGTAGAAAACGATAATACAAATATGAAACCAAATATTTTAAACATTGAAATTCGTATGAAATTTATCCTAAAAAAACCCACAATAAAATTACTTAGATTCAGGATCACTCTTTTACTACAAATAACACCACCATTTTATTGGAGTTAAGTTTTTGTTGTTGTTGTTGAGACCCAGACCGTCCGATCTACCAGAAAGGTGTAAGGCAACTGTTTGGACGGCCGGGAAGTGCCACCCAATTGAGACCGAAACCTAGTGGGGGAGGCATCCACAGGGACCGCACCCTCCGTAAGTTTTTGTTGTGAAACATCTTAGAATGCGAGGTAGAGCACATCCCTAAAAAATGTGACTTCGGTGAAACGAAAGTATGTAACGGAAGTGGCATCATATCGTTACGAATACGTAACGGAAAAAAAATCATTGTTATAATTTAAAGTCTGGTGTGCTTGGCCTTGGATTCAATGATATTGGAGATGAATTGGATACTGTTGCTAACTTGACGACTTTTGGCGAATTTTAGAAAATTCTGATATATTGTAGATTGGTTAAGAAATTTACGAGTCACGTGCATTTTCTAGAATTTTCATTCTGCCCTATCATATAACGTAACCACCATCAGAATCTGCCCTCTTTAGACAGGTTTTGTGAGTATGATTTTCGGCGTTGCAACCTCAATAGCCAGAACACAATCACATTTTAAAAAATATTATCACACTTTAAAAAATAATATCACACTTTAAAAAATATTATGCCGGTTGCATTAGAACTGAATTTGTTGGCCTTCATAGATGTTTGTAAAATTGTGGCATTATTAAGCTTATAATCATAAAAACCATCTCTAAGAAGGGCTTTCAAATATTTAGCAGATATTCCATTCCCACTGCAGGTAAAAGCATCCATTGACCGATTTTGCGCTTATTAGGCGCCAAATTATTATGCTACCAAATTTTGGGAAACTCTCTTTACAGGAGAATTTTGTGATTACGTACTTAGTCTCAGCAACTTCGTGTAGCCTGAGCTAAATTGTATATAAATTTAATGCCGGCTCTCGGAATGCAATTGTCAGTCCCAATAGAAATTTGGAAAAATTGAAGTTTATAGCAAATATTTTATTGCCATTGCTGATAACGGCTATTCCATGCTGACGAGTGTGTATAATAAGCACAAAACTGATCCACCGATGCTGTTGACTGCAATGGCAGTGTTTTTAACACTTTACAACATAGATGAAAACTATTTATGACTTTGTTAATTCTATCTGTCTGTCTGTCTATCCGTTCGCATGATAACTGCCGCAAATATGACTTTTACTGCAGTCAAAATCCTTCGAAATGAAATTTTATCAAAATAAAATTTTGTCAAAATGAAATTTTAGTATGTTGTTGAGACGGTCTGTGGGACATACGGGAATGTAAATGAATAATATCACCCAATTAGCTTTGGATTGAACCCGGATTGAAAAAATGAAATACATTGAACCCTATGGGATATAATTTTTCAAACATTTTTTAAGAGAATTCAAACGTCACACATCGCTTCAAAAATTTTCGGAAACATTCAAATTATCCCACAAAATATATAAAAAAAAATTCAGCAAAATATGTTCAGTATAATATAAAAATTAAAATAATAATTACACCCATATTATATGAAAAGATCACGTGGCCTACTTCAAAATAAAATATCGCATCCATCTTGGGTCAAAATCGTGATTCTTAAAGTCCTTTTTACTTTATACTTAGTGTTACATCAGTCCTAAAACCGATTTTTATTTTTTATTTTTTGTGTGCATCTATATACTGCGCCAACGCAATCACAATATTTTGAAGTTTAAATGATCATCAAACTTTGATCATTTCTACAACAAGGCCTAACTTTAACAAATGGAGAATGTAAATACATCAAGCTGTAAGATGAGCTACATAAGAATTGCTGAATTCCTATAACTCTTAAAAACGTAAAACCATGGAAGTAATTTTACCTCCATGGTTTTACGTTTTTAAGTAAATTAAAATATTGTAGTATTGTGATGATTCTAAAAATATCGTCGCTGAATGAAAGGAATCGAAAAAAGTTTATGAATGAAATATTCAGCCCTTTTATATAGAGAGCCAGACGATTTATATTTCGATGACGTTATTTGAATAAAGTTCATTTGTTTTCAATGAAATTTTCGAATATATTAACCCTAACAGCATTTTTTTTCACAGTGACGAAAGATATACGTCACACTGTGACTTTGGGACGTCACAGGACGTAGCAATACGTCTCGGCAATGTCATATTGAGGTCAAAGCGAAGTCATTTGGGTCATTTTCATGGTCGTTTGTGACGTCGCATATTAACTTGTTTGTGACGTAACATTGTAATTGCCATTGTAATGTCGTCACATTGTTACGTGTTAATTAAATTGTGGAAATGTCACAGAATATAGTAGCAATGAAGTTACAAAGTTACTAATACGTAACGTCGCATAGGAGTCACAAATATGATGTCACATTGTGACCCAGTTGTCACGTGACTACAACGTCACTGTCACACATGTGACGATCTTTGCTGTGAGGGAAATTTGTGTAGTATTATGCTAATTTTAAAAATATCACCGCTGAATGTATCGCATTTTAGAGATGTATAAATAAAATTGCATTTCAGTTGAAAAGTGTATCATAATCAATGCTTTATGCATAATTGATCTTTCTTGTTTAAATAATAAGTTTTTCTTTTTTTTTGCAGGTATCAGATATTCCGTGCTGACGAAACGCATAAAAAAAACCAAGAAACCGGAAAGAGTTATTTGCAATGGAAGCACAATTATAAATTTAGATACAATAAAATAAACATATTGCTTGAATATGAAATGAAGTCGCTGTTTTTAATTTTCTCATGTTGTATTTGTATCGTTCATACGCATTTATAATATAAAATTCTGTATAGAAATTGTAAAATAGGCGCATATAATTTACATTACAGTAAATTTCAGAAAGCATTTACAAACAAAAGAATTTCCAAACGGAATAACGAAATATAAGTATTGTAGTATTTATACAGTACAGTGCTCATAAACTTGTAAGTGAGCCAAATAAGTTTTGAATGAGGTAAATAAAAACGAGGTAGTGAACCTGCGCTACCAGATAAGATTGACGATTGTGTTCCCAGCGCCAAAATTTGGAACTTAAGACTTATATCTTGGAAACCGGACGATAGATACCGGAAGCCAATTAGAAAGTTCTAGAGTTTCACCAAATTAGTAGGAAATGGCATTATTCCATTTAAGACAGAAATACCATGTACATAAATTAGAGTGTAATTTAAAGTATGTTCAATAAGCTCACCGTTGACCACAATACGTTCTTGTATGCAGGAATTAATTTCCTGTTGCACGTTCATCAATACTGCGGGTGAACGTAATCAGTAGAAAAGCAAGGCATACTGCTATAGATTCCACAGCGTTTCTGCTGAATTCTCCCTATAGTAATAGCATCTCTCAATAATCTTCATTTGATTAGCATGTCATGAACTTATTTTGACACGATGCTCATCAAAATGCACACATCTGACGATAAACGATTATTTTCAGATTTTCACGCATATTTTATTTTATGTGCAGTTTTGCTCGCCAAAACCATCATTTACATGCCATACTCACAGCAATGCTTAGATATTTCCATTAGTATAATTTGTTTCTTCAATATGTAATTTCTTACGAATTCGATGATGATATTACATCTTTCTAATTGACATTTTAACCGCATTTCTCATAGTTTCCAAGATAAGAGTGTTAACTTCCATATTTTACAGCTAGTGGCGCTGCCATCAGTCTCACATGGTAAAGCATAGTTACTTTACTATACAAGACTTCACTTTCATGGCTTTAGATACTATAGTTCAGAACTTATTTGGTCTTCTTGCAACTTTATCGGTCACCCTCTATAGTAAATTATTTACGAAAAGGTATTTTATTTATTATTTTTTTATATTACAAATTAAGTTTTTGAAAATTTTAATAGTAAAAAATCAAATATGCATGCCACTGATCACATAAAAGAAGGGATGGATGTCATAAATATATCTTATTCTTGTATTACTTTTTATGTATTTATGTATCTTGTATTATCTTATGCATCTTGTATTATCTCTTGTTTTTTTGTTGTATTTCTTTCTTTATATACATAATGTATAAGGAAAGTATTGTGACGGAGTCAAAAATTCGAATTCGAGTTTTGGACAGGATAGAACGTTTCAAGCATCCCTGATCACGAATCAAACATTTTTGAGGTGATGTCTGTCTGTGTGTGTGTGTGTGTGTGTGTGAAAGTATGTGTGTGTGTGTGTGTGTGTATGAAAGTATGTGTGCGTGTGTATTTAAGTATGTGTGTGTGTGTGTGTGTGTGTGCGTGTGTCAGTGAGTCTGTGGAGACGATAACTGACGAAAAAATGGACCGATTCGAACAAAATTTGGTACAAAAATTACAATCTGGAGTACTGGAAGCCTATTGTTTTTCAACGTAATCGAATTTTCAGAACCCCCTAAATTGTCGAGTGAAATTTTGAAAAAATCATCAAAAAATCAAAACCGTTAATCAAGTTACGCAAATAGACATTTCTAATGTAATTTTTCCTTAGAAAACGATTGACATAAACTTTAGAACGCTAGCATGAACCGTTCACGAGATATTACACATTTTTAAAATAAATTTATCAGAAAATCCCATAAACTAAAAAAAATATATTAACTGTTGAGAAACATGTTCACCTGTCTTATGCAATATCATGCGATAAATTGGGTGACATCATTCTCGTGGATCTCGCTCGTTCCGTTCATGAGAAAATATACTTTGAGTAATACTTTTGTATTTGAATACCAATAGTTTTTTATCTACTATAAGAATAATTTATTTCTCTGTCCATAACGCTTGACGAGATTTTGGCGCCGAATTTGACGGAATGTCGCCAACTTAGCGACTTTTTAAATGTTGCCAAATTAACGGAAATCTCACCAAATGGATAAAAATTACACTAAATCAGTGAAAATGACGACTAATTGACGAACATTCAATTTCTTGGAAAGAATATAAATAGCTACTATAAGAAAAACCTATTTTTTATTGTAAAAATAGTAAATTCATTGCATTATATAAGAAAGGCATGTGTTGCCTCACACAGATTTTTTTATTCTTGTATCTATGCACATCAGATTTTTATATTCTTGTATTACATATGAAAGCAGGGCCACAATTTCTGGAATTTCTTGAGGGGGGGCATGCGCAATTATATGGGGGGAGTTCATGTACTATTGTTCGAATGATTCATCAAAAAATTCTTATAAGAAACATAAATTACTTGGAAACCCTTGGGGAGCAGCCGATCACTCCAGCCCCTCTAAATATCGCCCCTGCAGGTAAAGATGGGGTATGTGACGAATTGTTTAAAGTTATGTCGAAATTGCGCATTCCAAGTGCAATGAGGGAGATGTGTGGTTGCATAATAATTCTGATAGTTAAGTTGCATGAGCGTTATACCCAACTAGGTCATAGATTACATTCATGCTTTAGGCAAAACTGTCATTGTGTTTATTGATTTGTATGCATCAACAGTACTAATGGGGAAGCATAGCAATAGCCATTTAGAGTTTAGAGAACAAAAACCTTGTGCACACATATTTAAAATAGAATGTATAAGTTGAAGAAAATAAACATTAGGAAAAACATGCAGATAAAATTTGGGGAAAATAAACATTAGGAAATATATGTGAACAAACTGTGAGAGCAATGAATAGGAATTGTGAGGGAGCAAAAATATCGTGAAATCTTAACATATTGAAAAACTCATCGTTTCCGTTTGTTCGATTTTAAAGCTGTGTAGAAAACATTACCCAGTGTACTACATCTGATTTTAACGAACTGCCAACAAAATAAAATGTGAATAATTTTAAACGAAATAATTTCAAGAGTAGCCACAACGAAATTAACACTGATGAATTCAATTTGAAATAAATCACTATTATGATTGTCTAAAGTATTTTTGTATTTACAGACCCTCCAGAATCCCCTCTACCGGTGACCAATAAGGCTGAATCTTTGCAAACTTATAGTATCGACTACCGGATAGAACCTAACGTAGTCGAATTTTGTATTGCCTTCCCCCTGGGCAAAGATTATGAGTTTATTACTAAGCGAAATACACTTTGCAAGAAAGATAAGGACAGCTTCAGCAGAGTATGTAAACACAAATAACACGATAATGCAGCACACAGCTGTTTCGAGGATACTCTGGACCATTTTTCTCAGTGCAAAAGAACCAACAAAGCTGAAGTCTAAAAGAGAAATGGTTATTTCTATTTGAAATTGCTCTACAACCTTTGGGTGAAAAGGATGGTCCAGGCAATAAAAAAGAATCTGATGTGGACAGCACATGACTTTCCTTATATAATTTAATGGATTTACTACTTTTACAGCAAAATAAATAGGTTATTCTTATAGTAGATACTTATATTATTTCAAAGATATTGAATTTTCGCGAACTAGACGTCATTTTCATTGATTTAGCTTCATTTTTATCCATTTGGTGAGATTTTCGTTAATGTGGCAACATTTAAAAAAGTCGCCAAGTTGGCGACATTCCGCCAAATTCGTCGCCAAAATTTCGCTAAGCGTTATAGACGGAGAAATAAGTTATTCTTATGGCAGATAAATGACTATTGAAGTCCAAATACAAAAGTATTATTCAAAGTATCTTTTCTCATGAATGGAATGAGCTAAGTCCACGAGAATGATGTCACCAAATTTATCGCATGATATTACATATGAAAAGTGAACATGTTTCTCAACAGTTAATATATTTTTTTTAACTTACGGAATTTTTTTTTAAATTTATTTGAAAAATGTGCAATATCTCGAGAACGGTTCATGCTAGCTTTTTAAAGTCTATGTCAATCGTTTTCTAAGGAAAAATTAATTACTAAAGAAATGTCTATTTGCGTAACATTTTGATTTTTTGGTGATTTTTCAAAATTTCATTCAAAAATTTAGGGGGGTTCTGAACATTCGATTGCGTTTAAAATCAATAGGCTTCCAGTATTCACAGATTGTGATTTTTGGTCGAAATTTCATTCGAATCGCTCTATTCGTTCGTGAGTATATCGTCTCCACAGCACTGACACACACACACACACACAGACATCACCCCAAAAACGTTCGATTCGTGAAGAGGGATGCTTGAAACGCGCTCTCGCGTCGAAAACTCGAATTCGTATTTTCGACCCGTCACAATATTTTCCTTATACATTATGTATATAAGGAAAGTAATAAATATGATAGATAACGACTTGGCAAAGCGAGATAAATGGAAAATGTCAATTACAAAGTTGTAGAATTCTGTCTAGTGAGTAGGAATTAACCATAAAACTGCTACAGAAGACATTTATTTGACACAATATGGTCATTGGCGAATGTGTGTCTTATTTAGGAATGCTACTATAAAAAATTTGATGTGGGCAGCACATGACTTATATAATTCAATCAATATACTCTATTAATGGTTATGTTTATTGTCTCTATAATGTTTAAGTTCCACGGAACTGTGTTTTTAACGTTGAATTGTACATTCTTGTTTTTTTCCGGTTCACAACATGGAAAACTATTACAAAGTATTCAATTAACTTATATTTCGCGCAACTCTAAATTAACAACTCCAATATTAATTGCATCCTCAAAAAGCGATATAGTCTATATATTAAAATATCTGAATGCATTATTCATCAATTAGGCATCAGTTTCATTTATTTAGAGTCATTTTTGCAATTTTAAAGATATTTTCGTCAAACTGGGGGCAAAATATGGCTAATTCAGAGATACTTTGCTAAATTGTCATTTTTATTGATTTAGCATCATTTTGATCAATTTGGCGATATTTTCATTAATTTGCAACATTAAAAAAAATCGCTAACGTGGCGACAATTCTCCAAATTCACCATCAAACTCTCGACAAGGGTTATGGATGGAGAAATAAGTTATTCCTATAGCAGATAAATGACTATTCGTGTTCAAATACAAAAGTATTGCGCAAAGTATCTTGCTATAGATAGATTTAACTTATACACTCATGGATTATTTCTTATTAAGCTATTAGAATGTTTCAGGATTTCGCTAGGAACACTGCAAGAATGGGGTCATGACCATTTCTAAAACTTTTCATTTCAATCTCAACATTGTGACAAACTCACATTTTCAGAGTTTAAAACTCCTTCCTTATTAAGAAACGCCATTTATGCAGGAGCATACGAGTTGCATGCATGATCTGCCAGCGATGCCCTTTTAATGGAATTACAGAAATTAGGGCGAATTAGCGTATGTGCAAGTAGCACGATTCATTCAATTAAAGCCAGTCTCAAGAACACTTTTAATGGAGTTAAAGAGCAATTAGCCTTTAATGGTACTTAGAGTAGTTTGCGTTTGTATTGTTAAGATCCCAAACTTAGACTTCGAACAATTTTGAGTAAAAAGGAGTAAGATGACAAAAAATGATATTTCAAATGTTCGACTTTAGATACATTTTATACATATTTTATACTTTTATACATGTATATTCTATATTATTCAGATACGCTCTTATTATAGTAATTTACTGTATTTAGCATTGAAACGAAAGCATAAACCCATATTTTAGTATTAGAATTTTCAGGCCGGGATATTTGTAGTAACATCGGTATTTTCTATATTTTCAAATAATAACACAAAGGAAAATTCGGAGAAAATTTGAGGAAAAAATCTGTTGAACTGAAAATTTGAGGAAAAAATCTGTCTGAAAAACCTACATAAAGTAATAAATTAACTGTTTTTCACTGAAAACTAACAACGTACAAGACTCATGGCACAATGTTTTTAATATTCTATTGTACATTAGCATTTGGACCTTTTTTGGAGGATAAAAGTTTAAAACTCTTTCCAAGTATCAAATTAATTTATATTTTGCCAAAGTCAAATTTGACAATTACAGATATTTCTAGCACCAGCTAAGCAATATTGTCCGATATTAAACGATTTCAGTCATAAGAAATTTTCTTAATTTTCATCCATTTCTAAGTTATTTTCGTTAATTAAACGTCATTTTTGTCTATTGGACAACGTTTCCAAGAAGTCACCAAATTTATCGCCAATGTCAAGCTAATTAAGGCAGCTGTGTACTTTAATTTCTTGTAACTTTATTGATACATTTATTCCAAACCGTGTTATTTCTCAAGAACATCATCCTAAAGTTTGTGCTGTTTATTTTTTAATGAAAATTTACGTCGGAAATGATTATTTATTTAACATTATAAAAATGTCCGCCTTTTTAATTATTTTTTTAATTCGTTGGAAAATATGGGTCTTTTAAACATTTGATCGCCTTTAAATGCAATACGTGTCCAGTATTCATCGTCTGTAATAATCGTACCGACTTTTTTTCGAATATCTCCATTCGTTTATGAGATATCGAGACTCACGGACACACACACTAACATATATACATACACATATATGTAGGGAACGTAAAAAAGATTTATAATAAAACGTAACGTAACGAACGTAATAAAGGTCTATAAAGGTCTATAATTTAATATATTTAATAATAGCCCAACGCGTTTCTGCCTTATCAGATCACATCCCCAGATAACTCAAAAGTCTAAATCTCTGAACATTTATAATATTGTCTATGGAAAAAACCTAACGGAGATGGATTTTCAATTTGCACATGGGTGGAAAAAGGGGGATGATGTCATAAAGGCATTTTCAAGGCTTACAGACTCTTCTCCCTAGAAGTCTGGATCTTTGGCTCAGAAGGCTAACTAAAGGGCTGAAACATTGTACACTTATAGTATGGATATTACCAGAGACGGATTTTTGACTAAATCATAGGGGACTACTCAATAAACCTCCTTATGACCTTAGAAAACACTTTACTAAACACTGTATTATCGAATACGGGGTATAACCTAACGGAGTAAATATTCCATTAAGACGATTATTTTCGATGTTAAATGCTGTACATTGTTAAACAAAATAAAACATTTAAAAATATTAAATTTTTTAAGTGGTAGTTGAACTGTGTCAGACTGGTTTGATGCTAGTTTCTATATTTTCAAATATTAACATTTTGGGAAAAAGTGGAAAAAATTTAAGGGAGGAAAAAAATGTTTGTTTCTAAGAATTTTACACAAACGATTTTTTTCTTATCTAATTACGCATGAACATACAAATAGTAATCATGAAATAAAAAAACATCAAGCAACAAAATATTTGTAATAATGTTAGTGACAGAATGTCTCAATAGTGGCTTTTTGGTGAATTTTGAAAGAAAAATAAAGTTTTTTTTTTATTTCCTTTATATTTATGGTATATTAAGTCTGTTAAAAACAGGATAACTGGCACTCTAAAAAATTTAATAAAACAATGGAAAAGTTACAACTTTTTAAAATAAGCTTTAATTTGTATAACAATGCAGTTTGCTCAGAATAAAAAATAGTTGACTTTATCAAAAATTGGCGTAGTTAGATTCCGCCATGTGGTCAAGTTTCAGTTTTTTCGGTCACATTGGGGTTCCTAAGGGGTTTTTAAGAAATTTTACGCCCTCCCCCCCTCACTCTCTTTTTATCCATCCCAGAAGAAATATCGAAAATCTGACTCCGGTTCGGTCAACATTGTAAGTCTGCAAAGATTCAATCTTATCAACCACGGTGAACTCCTTAAGGGTCAGGAAAGCATTTAAACAAAAAATCCATAATATCAGCCCCGGCGAAGGAGATCAAAAATCCCAATGCGTTAGGCTCTGTCAGACGATCGATGCAAAGTCTCAGATTTCTAAGTCACCAGGAGGCTTCTGGAATGGTTTGAAAATACTTTTCGATAAAACCTCACTTTCTCTGCTCCAAGGGGTAAATCAAATATCTAACTCCTTTAGGTACTAGACCCTAACTGATACTAGTTGATACTGACATTAACTGATACTAGACCCTAACTGATACTAGCTGACACTGACCCTAACTGATACTAGACCCTAACTGATACTAGACCCTAACTGATACGTACCCTAACTGATACTATAAGAGAGCAAAGATTCTTTACCAGGGGGCTTCTGGAAGGTCTGGAAATACACAACCACATTAAACAATTACTATTATGCAAGATGTCAAGGAGCGTCATAGGCCAAGCCAATAACTCGAGAAGTATTAGAGTTATCGTATGGTTCTTTACGCTGGTGCAGGGGTTGTCAGAATTTTTGATAACTTTCGCCAACTTAGTCTCCAAATAAAAGATTGGGATGTGATTTATATGTTCTCCTATTCCAAAGATCGGTATTTTGGTAAAGACAAGTGGTATAGTGGTACAGATTACGATTAGTATACCACGATTCTTTATTTCGATATTGGCTGAATTTCTAACAGAATTATAACATTTTCGCCAATTTTCTTTTTCAATTGCCAAATTTAATTTTCTTTCGAAAAATGTTCCAATGGGCGATCTGCTGCGCGACCCTTGCAGGTATATGGAAAACCCCTATGGTGATACACGATGTGACAGCTTGCAGGGGGTGAGGTTGATATTCTTCTTTAGCGGGGTATAAAGAGTTCGCCTCTTGTTAGAGATAGAGAAAAAGTCAATTAAAAAGTTGTATACCTTTGTCAAATAAGTAAAAATATCTCAGCCCTTCCCCTCCCTCAAACGAGGTAAACTAACTCTCTAAATAAGGATTTTAAAACAGATAATTTTGTTAATATGCTTATAAAAGTGGAAACGTAGAAACATTGGAAAATAGACAGATGTTTAATAAAGCCAATTTTATTTTTTCGCATAGTCAAGATATTCGGTTTGGAGGGATGAGCTAGTTTATATGCACATCTTTTCAGATTTCCTATTCATCTCTTGCTGCGACAAAAAAGCCTTATACTAATTTTGAAGCGATGTAACAACTTTGTAGTAGGCATTCCATCTATCTATAATTTAAATCGAGATATTTCCGCTTACCGCAATATATATATGTAAAGTTAAAAAGTTTGGAATGGTTGAATATATTTAAATTCTCTCCTTGTATCTTATATTAGCCAGACATCCATTTTCTCTTGAATAAGTCTTACCTTTTATTTACATCCCCTTATAATTTACCTGTAGCTTCCACGTTTTCTATTATTATCTGCCCCATTATTTTATAGCTCGTACTGTTGAATATCACCTTTTATAGCCTTTTTACGTTACTGTTATTTATTTCTCACGATTGGCAACAGCACTTCTTAGTTTTCTACTTCTTGCGATTGGCAATATTGGTCCCTTTTTTCAAGGCTCTAATGGATCAGATATTGCAGTGTTTTTTCTGGTATTCTTGTTTTCTATTAATTTACAATCTTTATGCATGTTCTCCAGGTTATTAGTGTTTATAGATATAATCTATCACTGATATCAGAAACATGCATTTTTTATGTTCATTTAAACAAAGTACTTGGACTTCACGAAGAGTTTCACCGAAATGAACAATTCATTTGTTTAGGCCTAGGGCTTGTCCACGTGCACAGTTGTAATGCTTGTATTTTATATGATTTTCCATTTTCATTTACTTTCCATTGATGTTTGTTGTTTGTCTTCAACTTGATGACTTGAAGTTTGCATTTTATTTTCAGCGTGAACGATGATTCTCTGTTTGATAATTTTTATTTGATAGGCAGTTTTTAATGTTGGGGTTTTTTGAGTTGCAACTTCTCTCTATTCCGTCATTGAATTTTCAAACTGTTATTATTAGTATTATTATTATTATTAACGCATTTATCAAAACTACCATATTTGTCAAAAGAAAACTTAACGCATTTGTCTTAACGCAAAACTTAACGCAAAAAATATGTAAACGCATTTGTCAAAATTACCACTATCCGGAAGTATTTGTAAATAATATTATTAATAATTTCAAATACACCGCGTAATAATTTTACAAATGCATTACTTATCCTTGATTAGATAACTCATTTTCGTGAATTTCACCCCTTCATATCACTTAACTTACCACTAGGCTTGAAACTGATACTGTTTACTATTTTTGAAATACTACTTTCCACTTGTCTTGAGTCCTATACTGATTACTAATTTTGAAAGTCTTCATACAAATTATTTTTCGTTCAAGTGTATTCATTCCGGTGTCCACTCGTTTTGACGAAGAAATGTAAAATGATCTGTCTAATGTTCCCCTGCGAACATGTCGACTCCCACGTGATGGCTGTGCCTGTGAGTTAATATATCTGTTTTTTATAGTTCTGCTATATAATTCACTTGGTTTTTATTATTTGTTCTTCTACTAGCCAGTAAACAGTTCCAATGGTGTCCATAGGTAAATATACTATCGCCATTGTCAGAAACTGGCTATTCTAACGGTTTTAATTCGAATTGTATGGCTGTCTTGACAAGAATGCAATTTCGAACTAACTGTCATTTTTTGTGTAGCTTCTATTGATTGTTCCCCATGTCTTGATCTTTAATCTTGAGCTAATTATTATTGTCTTTTCTCATTTTTGCCGTGTTTTCTCATTTATTTCATATATATTTATATATATATATATATATATATACCTTTTTAATTATGATTTTTGTATACTAATATTCCCCTCACCCCCTTTCCATTATAGTGATAAGTTACCTTCTACTTTTATCCTCAGGCTTGGTCTATAGTTACTTATTTGTAACAGATATGCTAGAGATGGGTTTTATTGTACTTATCGTAGTTTATGCATAGTTTTCGATTAAAAAATTTCAATATATATATATATATATATATATATATTGATTATATATAGTATATGTATATATTATATATATATATATATATATAATATATAGTATAAAAATTCAATGATAGAATAGAGAGAAGTTGTATCTCAAAAAACCCTAACTTAAAATATGTCTACAAATAAAAAAGAAGTATTAAATAGCGAATCATATATATATATATATATATATATATATATATATATATATATATATATATATATATATATATATATATATGTATATATATATATATATATATGTATATATATATGTATATATATATATATATATATATAATACCTCTCGAGTTGTTTACCTGATCTATGAATTCCCTTGCCATCCTGAATGTATGATTTATGTATACTGAGCTTCCATATCAGCAGAGCAGTTTAAATATATTATTAGTTATACTTATTATTTTGTATAGCCATTGAAAAAAATATTTGTTGTGAATAAATATCGAAAAAATTATCTGAAAAGTGCAAATCTCCACTGGACTTTTTCATGTAATCTTATTCATAATACTATTTAGTTCATCTTGCATTACAATCACTATTAAAATGAAAATACAAGTATCAGTTTCAGATTTTGTATCCAAGTTATTCTTCTGAAATATTTCGTAAAAAATAAATAATTTTCTTTAAATTGGCAATAGTTTTTGTGATATTTATGAATTTGGATGCAAGTCGTTGATATGTGCTAATAAGAACTTGTTTAGTATCATTAACATACATAGCGTAGTTCAGATTATCAATTCATTCATATACTACAGGCTACCGTGATTGTTCCGAGAATTATAATTGTTTATAATAGGAAATAATGCTATGGAAATCTTAAATATGAAATAATTCGCGTTTATTATATATATAAATACTGTTCAAAACACACTTATGAAAATTTGTATAAATCTTGATCTGCACAAGTCAATGATGGTAATTCTAAGTTGCAAAAACTTGTATAAGATAAATTTTTTACTCAATTTTTTATATAAAAATATTTTTGAAAGTTCATATTCTTTTATTTTAATAAATCCTTTGATTTTTACTTAATGGAGTTATTATAGTTCTGAAAGAATAAAATATATCTATTTATATACTATAAAAACATTTTCTTTCTAATCTAGACCCTATTGCTAAAGTTCGTAAAATTAGCTTGAAAAAGGCTTTCCATCTTTTCTTTAAAAAACATTGTTTAACATAGAGTTCTTCAGAGAAAAGAAACCATCACAAAATTCCTAATGTAAGAATTGACCCGTAAAAAATGTCGTATATCTCTCAAAACAAACAATCGTGTTTGTTAGTATTTACAACAAGATAAATTTTTCGAGTATACCCTTTTTCATAACTTCTTTAAATTAATCAAAAGCAAGTAACATAAATACAAGCAGTTCCCGTTTAAAAACTCTTCCTCAAAATTCAGACAACCTATTGCAGCATGGTCATATTCGACCTCGAATCGGTGAATTCTTCAAATCTCAACGCTGAAACTGCGAAGAACTTCAGTCACAACCCGGATTCAAACAATGGATTTTTGAACTGAACACACGAAGCCCTAACCATTAACACGTTCGAGACGATGTCGGTCCCTGGGGTCCGACACCGAACTTTCCGTTTGGCCGGCGTCGAGCCCTGAGGACCGACACTCAATTCTTTCTTCGCTTAGCCGGCGTCGGATTCTGTGGACCGACTGTATCGAATCTAATAAATAAACTTAATTTATAAAACATGAAAAGTGAACTTACAAAACACCAATTATATGACATTAAAAAAACACTTACGAAATTGTAATTTATATAATATAAAAATTACACTTACATTTCTTCAGGTTATGCACCCCATTACGCGATGGAATCTCTTTTGCGTTGAGCGCGTTATCTTCTGTCTATACTATGTACGATCAAACATATGCTGAGTACTCTCCGCCGACTGAACTGGAAAGTATATCAAAATCGGCACCGTCTATGTGTTAATTAGCATGCATGAAATGGTTATCTCCTATAGTGGTAGTAGACCACACATTATCATCCTTCAGATTTCATATCGATGTGAATCTTCCTATCTGAACATCCACCTCATTCCCCACCTTTTTATACATGCTAGTATCCTACGGGCCATAATACTTGTAAATTGAAAATTGCTGCTTCTTAGAAATATCGATATGTGTCATTTTTAAACCTCAATGGTCGCTGCATCTAATCAGCAGTTAATTTATTTGGGAACAACTGTATAGAACTATAGTCCAACACGGGATTCGAACCTCGTATCCCCAACTGGGCTAGACGAAACTACATCTATCTCTTATATTTCGTACAAGTGGCTTAATTGTTTAAAGTATTATGTAGCGTTGGATTACTAGAAGGAAATTATTTTCTGTTTTAGTGAATCTTACAAAATGCTTTAAATATACTTAAAGAACTGTTTGACAAATGTAACTAAAAAATTAAATATATTTGAACTTTTAAGGCATTTAAAATTACATCACACTAGCAGAGACTCTCGCTCTTGCTAATGATTTCAAAAAATACTAATTACTAAAACATTTTAAATATATTTTCATTAAAGAATATCTGTTGGTGCTATAAAGGGCATAAAATGTTCAAATACAAAATATTTCAATGACAACATAAAACAGTTAAATAAAGGTATGATTTAGTTCATGTGTGTGTGAAAAGCAGCATCTTCTTTCAGGACAAAAAGACAGCGCAGTCACACTAACCAGAGTAATGCTATCAACACAACCATTAATTTGTGGCGCTTTCAAAATTTATGAGAATTTTCAACTTAAGGAGTCGTGTTTGTGTTATAAAGCGCATTAAATCAATTTTTATAATATTTTTTTAGATGTGAAATGTGAGAGATAAAGTAACTAGATTTATAAAAATTTTTTGGATAGCAGATAAACATTATATCTTCAATTTAAATAGATTCAGAGTCACTGCCGGTAAAAAAGTTCTCTAGAAGTCGTTATGAAGCTAACAATATATTTTTCTTCAAAGTATTGATTTGAATTTTCCCTTATAAACTTTAAATATAACTCTTTAATTTTAGTAAATTTTATACTTACACACACCTCCGCATTGCAAATTCCATTGTAAAATATATTTTTAATATCCCACACCAAAAATACTAACTCTTTTGATAAGAGAGAGAAAAAAAAAATCAACTTATGATCCCGCCATAGCACGTGGTCTTATGACGTCGACTTTTGTGTGACCAATCAGAAAGGAGATCTCAGAAACCATGTGCTATTCCGACATAACGTGTAGCCAGATCCCCGCATCCGTTCGTTGATATCGGAAATGGTCTTTTGCGGTCGGCGAAGCAACTTGCTCACTGCGGCTTTGCGATGAATCGTCTGGCGGCAATATTTGTGTACGATTTTCGGAAGAAGTTCTTTTTAGGAAAAGTTCTCTGAATGTCTCATTGTAAATGATTATTCATTCATTCATTCAACGTGGTTTTTCTTCTACCAAATAAATAATTTCATTTTATTTCGCGACAGTGTTGTTTAACTTTCTCGTGTGAAAGTATTTGCTAAGGAATTTGCATAAGTGGTGATAATTTTCAAATTATATTTGCTGGTTGCATGTATAACTTCGCCAAGTAGAAGCGGTTTGGTAATTGGCAATATTTGTAGAGTGAAAAGTTTGAAGATTCTGGATACAAATTATTTGGAAAATTGGAAAAGTAAAAGCACTGTGGGTGAATATGTAAAATCCTTTCGGATTTTTCTTGTAATATTTTAGATTTAAAAATCTCAAATTTCAATTATTTATTTCTTTGAAGTCTTTGAATATTGAAAAAAATTCTTCTTAGTTTAGGACAACTGTTTTGATAATCTTATTTATTTGAACGGCATTTATTTTAGTTATGAAAATGTTCCTAAGTAGATTATTATGCGTGTGGAAAATTTGTGTGTGACAATTTTTAGAAGGATTTACTGTTGGTTATTGTATTGGACGCTACTTGGAATTTTAACAAAATTACAAATATTCCTTTAGACTTTTCCTAGTGAAATTATTTTGGAAAAGAAAATTTGTTATCTTGAATAAAAGGATTGAACTTCTCTCCAAATCAGAATGAATATTATATGACCTATCATATCGGTAAAAATTCTATGGCAAAATATTACAATTATACTGTATATTTTTTATTTAGAAGGTAAACAGTACTTTACTAATTATTATTAGATGAAGAAATTATATTGTATGGCTGAAATTCGAATGTAAATAAAAATAGCTTTGCGTTTAATTTCCATATAGCGTTTATACAAATGGAACATTATATTAAAAATAGAACATAATACAAAATTATTTTGGTGATATTTACATTTAAAAGAAAATATTTGCATTGATATTACGTGTTTCTTGATAGATATTGTAATAATCCATTAAAGCAGCTGTATTATTATCAATAATTTATAACAATACTTACAAGAAAAATCAATTAAATGATCAAGTGCACACGATTTTCAATGTTATATTACTATAACATTCAAGTACTTTAAAAAGCATAAGAGCTTTTTTTTTAGCAAAATTTAAAATATTTTACATTCAAGTCTACTGAGTATATCCAATTTATGAAATAAAGTATTTGAGTTGAGCTTAAAAAATAACTTACACTAAATTGCTTTATCATTTTCCTTCATTTAATATTTATTTATACTCAAATGCAATTTATATCATCTACTTATCTATATCTGTGATATTTCTTTTACTTTTATTATATTGAAACAAAGGAACAAAAACGGGAGGAACAAATTACTAAAGATCTATTTATATAAATTGAGTATTTTTAATGTGTTACCGGTGCCAAATTTACTAGGATAATTTCTAAAAATCCAGAATATTTATACTCATATATTTATATTCATATGCATCTATTTTGAATCTCAGCTATTGAAACTATATTTAATCTGCATATATTCCTACTGATACTATTCAAAACAAATAAGGCAAAAAGAGTGTGTGAAAATTTAGAAATTAATTTATTTATGCTAAAAAATGTGAGACAAGGCTTGAAATTTCGTCATTGGATTCAAATTCTGAGTTCTTTAAACTACAAGCATCAATCAAAAAACTCAAAATCAAACATCTATACATATAAGTATTTTATATCCATTATTTTCGGTTACTTCATATAAATGTTTACTATTTATTATCACATTTATAAAGATTGATTCAAAATGATCGAAAAGTCTGAAGACGCGTATAATATTTCTGAGGACGCTTATGTCTCAAAGAATTATCAATGGCTAAGCCAAATCATAGAAAACATGTCGACAGATAACAGTTTCACGTGTGACCCCACTTCAGATCCATCCTGCTCGGAAAAGAACTTCAACTTTTCTGTACCAGATCTTTCCATTCCAAATGAAACAGAAGCCTATTTCGACTGGGAACTTATGGGGTCCAGACAGGACCCCTACGCTATCCCCATGTCTGTTGTCTATTTAATAATTCTAATAACGGGGGTAGTAGGAAATGTGTGCACATGCATCGTAATTGCTCGTAATAGGTACATGCACACAGCTACCAACTATTACCTCTTTAGTTTAGCTATCAGTGACTTGTTACTACTAGTGCTTGGTTTGCCGCAAGATCTGCACCATTTATGGTCAAAATATCCCTATATATTTGGGGAAGCGTTCTGCATACTCCGTGGTTGGACTTCTGAAACTTCCACCAATGCATCAATCTTGACCATAACAGCATTTACTGTGGAAAGGTACCTTGCCATATGCCATCCAATCAGAGCTCATACCATGTCTAGACTTTCACGAGCCATCAAATTCATAATCGTCATCTGGATACTTGCTGCATTGTCAGCAATAAGCATGGGATACCAGTTGGGCATAGTTTACGAAACGGATACGATGGACAATAATGTCTTGGGGACAGCTACCTGTACAGTCAAAAGGCCCTTGGACCATGCTTTTGAGTGGTCCACATTTCTATTCTTTTTCTTCCCAGCTACCATTCTGTGTATCCTCTATGCCCTGATCGGTTTGCAGCTTCGACGTTCTACAGACATAGGAAGGAAACATGATGGACATTTATCCAAAAGTAATGCCAATGGAACAATAAAAACGCAGGGGAAAGCCTTGAATGAACGTGGCAGATCTGTTTGTCGTAAAAGCTCTTCGGCTTCGAGAAAAGATGTCATCAAAATGCTAGGTGAGTTTATGATTTGTTTTGATTGACTTTATTATTTTAATGTATGTGTTACCGGCAATGTATAAAATGTCGGCATTCTATAGAGTACCTAGGCATTTCATAGAATACCGGCCGTTTTTAGGCAAAATATGAAATATGAGAATTACTATATACTTTACCTAGGCATTGTATATAATACCTAGGCATTGTATATATTACCTAGGCATTCTATAGAATGACAAATGCTATTTAGGCAAAGTATGAAAAAAGGAATTAATCGGAGATATATTTCATACTTTGCCAGTTTGTCATTTGGCATTCTATAGAATGCCTTGGAAATGTGTGAAATATTAATTGTTTTATAGATTGCTGACCAGTTTTTGGTATTCTATAAAATGCCTAGGTATTCTATAGAATGCCGGGTTTCATACATTGCCGGTTATGTTACCGGCAATGTATGAAATGCCGGCATTCTATAGAATACCTAGGCATTTTTTAGAATACCGGACTTTTTTTCAAGTATGAAATATGAGAATTATTATATATTTTCTCTAGGCATTGTATATAATACCTAAGCATTATATAGAATGCAAATGCTATTTAGACAAAATATGAAAAAAGGAATGAATCGGCGATGTATTTCATACTTTGCCGGTTTATCATTTGGCATTCTATAAAATGCCTAGGAAATCTGTGAAATGTTAATCGTTTCATAGATTGAAGACCAGATTTCGGTATTCTATATTTAATACCTGGTTATTCTATAGAATGCCGGCTTCCATACATTGCCGGTAACATATGCATTTGATGAAATACGGTAAAGACTATGTACAAAGGTATTTTGGATTTTATAGTGATTTAAGTGTAGACTATATTTTTAATATGTTATGGCTTGATCATTAGTGTCCCAGATTACTTTTGAAGTTATAATTTATCTTACCAGTAGGAGTGACAGAACGAAATTAAACTTTGTTCATGCACTTTGAGTTGTAGAAGAATTCATTATATCAGATATGCCAGTCAAATTGACATATTCTAAGCAAGTAAGAATTTCTTACACGCTACCCTTTTTAAAGTTAACTTTTAAAAGCTTTCCTGTTCCACATGTATTAGAACTTATATACTTTCAAATAAATTTGTAAAACGATGAAAGCTCGATGCACATTTAATATGAAGGATTAGAATCTGGTTTTCACATTATAATTCCTAAATATCTTTGCCGGTAGACTGTCCGCTAAGTTTATTTAGAGAAATAATATACCTGCTTTGGCGAAAACTACCAATTGAGAAAACAATCAAACACAGTTTCAGTACGTCAGAGTCTGGTTGCATCTCCGAGGGCTGAAAAGACTTATGTATACTACTTCAAGTAGTCTAAATTCGAATCAGAAATCTGTTTTTCAAATTACTCCTTAGATCTGGAGATATAGCCTCTCATAGTTTGGCCTTTTTTGCTATTTTTGTGCTTATAATCTCAGGTTGAAGACGTTGCCACAATATAATGTAATTGTATGGTCATGAGAATTTAATGCCTGATAAAATCAAAGGAAAACTGCATTCAACTAATAGAGTTCGAGGTCGTCCTTTTGATCTCCATCATTCATCTGAATAGGAAAGTTAATATTGAGAGGTGATCCTAATTTAAAAATTCAGAATATGAATATTGAGACCATGGAATTTAGAGAGATTTACTTTCTCCTTCAAATTCATGTTTTAACCACTGGAATTAATGCAAACTTTCTTTATAGATAGACTAGCAGCGATTACCCGGCGTTGCTCGGGATTTACCTCGGGATTTTTTCCAACATTTTCGTTGAGAATCATGGAGTTAGAGAGTAGAACTCCTAGAAAAAAGTTCCATTTCTCAGTAATATCTCGAGAACCACTAGTCGTAGAAACTCGAAACGTGGACAAAATTTTAAGAGGAGCTATTTCAAGGCTATCCACCAAATTTCATCATATTCGGTTCAGTCGTTCTCCCGTGATGTTGGATGATACATACATACATACTTTTCTTTTTTTTATATATAGATGATATAAGAAATAATCTTCCCCATAAAATGCTGATAATTAAATAACAATTTTGATTTCTTAATACTTTTCGTTGTTGAGTAAGCCTCTGTAAAATAAACCATGATGGTAGAGTTTCCATTTAAGTTCATATTTCAAACCTGTAATTTTCAAAAGTGACTAATACGTTCAATAAACTCCTACAAAACTTCCACGTTAAAACCAACGTGAGATTTCATTGACTTTCACGTTAAAACCAACGATACATGCATACATACATACATACTTTTCTTCATATATATGGATTAGTTGGAAATGCATTGTACATAAAGTTCGAGTTCGAGCTATAATCATTTTACCTCCATGGCATGACCAGAAATTAAAAACTTGATTAATTAAATTTGAGGTATCAAACATACTACATTTGTGTATAGAAATGTCTAGAAGAGCGTAAATTAATTGCGTTATGGCAGGGAATGGCATATGTCATAAGGTAAATTGTCCTTACCACAATTTAAATACAAGAACTTACCTTTCTTCACTTAGGGTGGTATATTAAAATATCTGATAGATCTCAGGTATTGACGAATAAGATACAAACAAGAGAGATCAATCATGCTTAAAGCATTGATTATGAAACACTTTCCAACTTCAATGCAATTTTATTTAAACATGTCTAAAATACAATGCATTCCTCGGCAATATTTTAAAAATTATCACAATACTACATTAATTTATTATATTTGAAAAAAATGAACTTCATTCGAAAAAAATGAACTTCATTCAAATGACGGCATTGAAATGTAAATTATCTGGTTTAAACATCTCTAAAATGTGATACATTCCTCGGTAATAATTTTAGAATTATCATAATACTACGATAATTTATTAAATTTGAAAACTTCGTCGAAAACAACTGAAATTAATTCAAATAACGTCATAGAAAAAATAACACGCCTGGCTCACTCTATAAAAGCAGCATTTCATTTATTAATAATTTCCCATTCATGTCATTCATTACAATACTATAATAATTTAATTTATTTAAAAATTAATACTATGGAACTACAAGTAATTAAACTCTATGCGTCAAACTTCGTCGCAAAAAATCGTCCTTCTCTTTGTAAAATCAATGAATATTTCATTCATATCAGCTATGCAGACTCTATGCACTAAATGGTTTTGTGTTAAAGAAATGCAGCAATTCTAATACAACTCATTCTACATATTTTGCTGTTTACATTTTACATAGGTGAAAAATAAGCTTCGTTGTAGAAATAATCAAATTTGGATGAGCATTTAAACTCAAATATATTGTCATTGCTTTGTGTCAGTGTGTAGTTGCACAGAATTTAGGCAAAAATAAAGTGGTTTTAGGACGGATACAACACTTAATATGAAATAAAAAGAACTTTAAAAATCACGATTTTGAGACAAGATGGCTGGCATCTATCATTTTGAAGTGGGTCACGTGATCTTTTCATTACATGGTTACGTGATCGCTTCATATAAGAGGTGTTATCATTATTTTAATTTTTTATTTAAAAAACTGCTGAATATATTTCGCTGAATTTTTTTTTATATATTTTATGGATTAATTTGAATATTACCTAAAATTTTCGAAGTAATTTGTGGATTTTAAATCCGCTTAAAAAATGTTTGAAAAATTAGGTTCCGTAGGGCTCAATGTATTTCATTTTTTCAACACGGGTTCAATCCAAAACTAATTGGGTGATATTATTCCTTTATATTCCCATAGGTCCTACTGACCGTCTGAACAACATACTATAATTTTATTTTGATTAAGTCATTTTTACGGCAGTTATCGTGCTAACGGACAGACAGACAGACAGAATGAACAAAGTCATAAACACTTTTCAACTTTGCTGTAAAGTGTTAAAAATTGGTCAGTAAACCAAATAACACACATACATATAACAAAACATATATATATATAAACATAAACACTTATATATAACAAAACAATTAACATTACATAGACTCATATATAGGTTTTAATTTCAGAAAAGCAATTATTCTTTAGTCAGGTTTGAGTTCTTGCTCAGTTAATGATTATCAGAACATAAAATTTTTAAGATCCCTCCATGACCAATATTAACATGGAATAAACAAAATTACCTCTGTTTGCATAGTAGCAGCGGAAATCTTCAGATCGTCAATTCTGTCATATCACAGAGAAAAATCGTATTGAGGAACACCTATTCTGATACGCCTACGTATTTCTCACACCCCTTTTAATACACTTGTATTAAATACAGTGGAACACTTTTTTAAAGTATCGATATATATCTTTTGATAGGAGACGTATAATAAATAGTAATATTGAACGGGAGGGGCGTATGGCCTGTATCTGTGTGTGGATATTTCGAGCGAATCGGTGGTTTGACGTGGGTCCGCCGGTTCCTGTTTCTCATGCATGGCTGTGATGTAATTAGATGGGCATAGCGCACGAAGGGCGCGGACTTTACTGATTGGAATAAAGTTTTGCACAAAAATCATTAAAATATTCGAAGTTGAAAAGAAATAAAATTGCTTGGAATTAAAACAAATTACACTAAATATTTTAAGGCTAATAAAAGCACCGGATTATGAGTAAAAGTTCAGTTTTAATTTTCACCTTTTTGATATTATCTATTTATACTAGACAAACGTTTAATTTTATGCTGCTATGAAAAAACAATAATGGACAATTACGTATGTTGTACTTGAACATTGAACTTTCTAAGAGTGTTTCTATTATAAAATTAATTTGAAATTCAATTAGCACGAATTTCGTTCTACTAAAATTTGCATTTTTTCTTTGAAGTAGATGTGGTTTGGAAGTAGTTTTTCATATAAAAGTTTAATTTTTATAAGACCTTAGAGTGCACAAAGAACAGATGAACTTTTTTCATTTATTAATTTATTATTTTTTGTGCAAGTACTTATAGTTTGTTCTGCAAAAATCAAATGCTGTAAGATAAGAACGTCTGGTTAGAACTTAAGTTTGTAAAATGTCTAAATTTGTATTGGAATATCAAACACATTTTAAGATTTATTGGAACATCTATGCAGAGTTTTGAAGAGTCCAAGTGTTCTACAACTGCAATAACTACAAAAATCCTTTTAATGTGTCGCAGGTGCCATATATGTGCCCCAAGTACCCCGTCATAATTTGTGCTTAACGTCTAGTTGGAATTTAAGTTTGCAAAATGTCCAAATTTGTATTGGAATATCAAACACATTTTAAGATTTATGGGAACATCTATGCAGAGTTTTGAAGTCTAAGTGTTCTACAACTGCAATAACAACAAAAATCCTTTTAATGTGTCGCAGGTGCCATATATGTGCCGCAGGTAACACGTCATAATTTGTGCTTAACGTCAAGTTGGAATTTAAGTTTGTAAAACGCCTAAATTTGTATTGGAATATCAAACACATTTTAGGATTTATGGGAACATCTATGCAGAGTTTTGAAGTCTAAGTGTTCTACAATTGCAATAACAACAAAAATCCTTTTAATGTGTCGCAGGTGCCATATATGTGCCCCAAGTACCCCGTCATAATTTGTGCTTAACGTCTAGTTGGAATTTAAGTTTGCAAAATGTCCAAATTTGTATTGGAATATCAAACACATTTTAAGATTTATGGGAACATCTATGCAGAGTTTTGAAGTCTAAGTGTTCTACAACTGCAATAACAACAAAAATCCTTTTAATGTGTCGCAGGTGCCATATATGTGCCGCAGGTAATACGTCATAATTTGTGCTTAACGTCAAGTTGGAATTTAAGTTTGTAAAACGCCTAAATTTGTATTGGAATATCAAACACATTTTAGGATTTATGGGAACATCTATGCAGAGTTTTGAAGTCTAAGTGTTCTACAATTGCAATAACAACAAAAATCCTTTTAATGTGTCGCAGGTGCCATATATGTGCCGCAGGTAACACGTCATAATTTGTGCGTAACGTCTAGTTGGAATTTAAGTTTGTAAAATGTCTAAATTTGTATTGGAATATCAAACACATTAAGATTTATGGGAACATATATGCAGAGTTTTGAAGTCAAAGTGTTCTCTAAAAATATAAAATATTTCCATATTGAAATTTTTTTTCTTTGACGAAATTTGAAAACCTCTGGATTGTATGAATAAGGTTGAAGGTTCTATATATGAACCAGTTATATAATATTCGCACTGAAGTATGTAGAAATCCTTTGATAAATGCATATCTCATATCGATCAACTAAAGAGCTAGCTCATGCGGGCAAAGCAGGAACACATTTCCGTCCCCGATCTGTCACATCTCAGAACCAGCATAACTTATAATAGAATACATGACATGCAATACGTTTGACTACATTTACCATGACATTGATTGTTTATTTTATTCCATAAAATATTCTATGATAAGGATTTATAATTAAGGAGTATACATAAATAGATTAATAAATATATATTAAGGAGTACATAAATAGATTTCATGTCACGCATGTAATTTCACGCGAATGTTGAAAATTTGAAGACTGTATAAAAGAAATTTACATTCTCTGGTGAATATGAGATGAAAGGTATATATAACTAGGTATACACCCATCTATGCATGGCTCAGCGGAGGAGAATATATGTGTCCGTATTATATATATTATAATTATTTTAGCTTCTTATAATATTTTTTGTATAACAACATATCTTTATTAATTATTTTTGAATCACAGAACAAAATTATTTAAACTGAAAACACATTTAAACTAAACATAATTATTTAAACTCACTCTACCATGTGAGCAAATTTATGTTGACATACATTTTTCAACTTTTTCTATAACTGTTGTGTCTTATGTATCACGACTAATTTTGGATCCGGTTGATATATTCACGTAGTTGTTTTATACTACTTTACTAACAACTTGTTTTATTTATAATTGAAAACATAGTGCTTTTTTAGCAAAAACTTTTGCCTAATTTTATTCATGAACTTTAAAAGGAGGTTTGCAACCGTCAAGGGCAGTCCATATAAAACGTGAGCCCCTACAAACAATCATTAAGGGCACCTTTATATTTTATGTCTCCTCTTTATGAATCGTTCATGCTTTTTCCTCCCTCAAAAATAAAAACATCAACGTCTAGACCCCCCCCCCACTCGAGTGGTATTCGTCTTTCCCCCATGCAGGCGGAGTTGAACTGTCTTCAATCCTGAACCACAAATTAGTACTTAAATTCATAACTAACTTAAGAGAAACAATAACATGGCTGGAGTGGTTTAAAAATTTAAACAAACTTGTTTAAAACTACACAAGAAGTATATTAATTCTACAATACGCAAATTCAGTATGAAATGTGTAAACACAAGATAAAGTCTGAAGTTCAGAGAGAAATATTTATGAACACGTGCCGTGTTCAAGCATGGTCTCCTTCAAAACATATCTTGTTTTGCTAGAAAGCATTCGTGACGTAAATTAGGGTTTAAAATAAATATTCCTCGCCCAGAACTATGAAAACACACTTTTGCTGTGCACAACACATTTTGTTCGCACCCTCACCGTATGGCATTTTGTATTTTATTCGAAAAGACAGCGTGTTGTTTCAGCATAGTTTGTCTTTGCCTAGCGTGCTCTGATAAATTGGTACACTCTTCCAATTTGAAAGTTTGTTTGAATTAAATGTGAAGGTCTTTCATATAGTTTTTTTCCCGGTGGGTGGTAATTTTTAAAAAAAATAGGGGTCTAACTTTTCATAGGGGCGTCTAGGAAACAATTCAATTAGAAAAAGTTTTACTATACAGAAATTTGTCTAAAGAAATTTGAACTAGATTTATCTTTGATTCGACAAGACGCGAAACTTCTGCCAGAAAATAATCACAGAGAAGTTTTAAGTTGAATTTATGCATTAAAACTTTTTTAATACTAGCAATGCTAAATTTTATATTAATAAATTAAATCTAAATTATCAGCCCATCTTGTAAATCTTCGGGTTCATATTAGTCTATATGTGAAATTTTAGTACTGTACTTCTTTCTGCCTAGTCGAAAATTGACAAGACTTTTATTTTTAATACAAAAACAGAAACATTTTCTGTTACAGATGAATTCTTTCGGTAATTCTTGAAGACATCTCGTTTAGAATTATTAATATATTTAACCTTTATAATGCTTCAAATGCAACACAGTTAATATATCTCTTCTAACTTTCGTGACAAAATACTAAACTATCAATATCAAAAAAGCCTAAAAATACTTCATGGAATTGTGAAGCGTGCTTTTTAAGTGCATCCCTATATCTCTTACCTTCCTACAAACAATCAATCAAAACTCCTGAGTGCAGCTTCTGAATTTTCCTGAATTTGTTACTTCTTTGAAATCCGTCAGCTTTGGGTTCGATGCTGTTGCTTCGCTTTTAGTTTTCCATGCACAGAGTATGAAAAATATTGTTTTATAATTTTTTTTAATGCAATGGTGGAATGATCTTAGAACTTAGGAACTTGTTTAGACAATTTTTATAATATAATTCTTAAATTTCCAGCAATACGCAGTATGAGTATACACAGTATACGCAAACCGTTAATTGTTTAGCCTGTTTATGTCTTTCTGCTCCTTGCAGAAACCCCCCCAGAAGAAAAAAATTGAGTATTTACACACTTATCAACTGCCCGGCCGTCCAACTAGTTACTCTAAGTCCTCTGGACGAGTCGGACGGTCTGGGTCTTCAACACTTATCAACTGCCCTCCCGGCCGTCCATACAGTTACCTTACACCTTTCTGGTAGGTCGGACGGTCTGGGTCTCAACAACAACAACAACAACAACACTTATCAACTGCCCGGCCGTCCAAATAGTGGCTCTTAGTCCTCTGGACGAGTCGGACGGTCTGGGTCTTCTACACTTATCAACTGCCCCTTCCCGGTCGTCCAAATAGTTACTCATGTCCTCTGGACGAGTCGGACGGCCTGGGGTTTCCACACTTATCAACTGCCGGCCGTCCAAATGGTTGCTCATGTCCCTTGGATGAGTCGGACGGTCTGGGTCTTCTACACTTATCAACTGCCTTCCCGGTCGTCCAAATTGTCACTCAAGTCCTCTGGACGAGTCGGACGGCCTGGGGTTTCCACACTTATCAACTGCCGGCGGTCAAATAGATACTCAAGTCCTCAGGATGAGTCGGACGATCTGGGTCTTCAACACTTATCAACTAACCTTACACATTTCTGGTAGGTAGGACGATCTGGGTCTCAACAACAACAACAACATTTATCAACTACTCATCCTGCTGCTCATACCCTAGGGAGAGTCCGGTGGTCTGGGTCTTCAAAAGTTAAGAACTATATGACGATATGATACGAGTATCAACTATACCATAGATCTAAACGGATACGTGTTTAAAATTTACTTCCCGAGGCGTAGATTTAGTTTTTACAAAAAAAATTTTCAGGTCTAAAAAAAATTCCCAGCTGACTTTGAAATATACTTATAGTTTTGACTATTGCGCCAAACCTAATGTAGACAGATATTCGATCTCTATCTTGGAACGGAAATTATGCGGTTTTCTCGAAAAATATCCCAGATCCCTAATCAGGTACTCTCCCCCCCCCATGACTGAATATTAACACATTTATAGAATCGACCGCAGGACCGAATATATATCAGTCATATTTTTAACACTTTACAACATAGTTGAAAAGTATTTATGATTTTGTTCATTCTGCCTGTCTGTCTGTCTGTATGCATGTATGTCCATTCGCACAATAACTGCCGTAAAAATGACTTTTTCAAAATGAAATTCTAGTATGTTGTTCAGACGGTCCGTGGGGCATATGGAAATGTAAATGAATAATATCACCCAATTAGTTTTCGATTGAACCCGGGTTCAAGAAATGATATGTATTGAACCCTATAAGACCTAATTTTTCAAACAGTTTTTAAGCAAAGTTAAAATTCACAAATTCTTTCAAAAACCTTAGGAAATATTCAAATTATCCCATAAAATATATAAAAAAATTCAGTAAAATATGCTTGGAATTTTTTAAATAAAAATTAAAATAATAATTACATCCATATGATATGAAGAGATTACGTGACCCATTTCAAAATAAAATATGGCATTCATCCTAAAACCGCTTTATTTTTTGTGCATCTATACTCTGAGCCAACGCAATTACAATGATTTTGAGTTTAAATGATCCTCAAACTTTAATTATTTCTACAACGGAGGCTAATTTTAATGGATGTAGAATGTAAATAATTAAGTGATTATTAGATGAGTTGTATACGAATTACTGAAATTTTTTCGAGCAAAATTATTCACCTCTGGAGTCTGGAATAAAAGTGCATGAAAGAAATATTCACCGCTTTTACATAAAGAGCAAGACGATTTATACTTCGATGATGTCATTTGAATAAAGTTCATTTCTTTCGATGATGATTTAAGTTTTCAAGTAAAATATATTATTATAGTTCTGTGATAATTCCAAAACTATCACCGCTGAATGTATCGCATTTTAGAAATGTTTAAATAAAATTGCATTACAGTTGGAAAGTGCTTCATAAAAAATGATTTATGCATAATTGATAGTTCTTGTTTATTTCTCTACGTGGGGGTGGACAAAATGAGACGGAGAGTTTCAAAAATTTCTCATAACCCTTCCGAAGCCCTTCCCTGGTGACCTACAAGGCTGAAACTCGACCATGGGACAGAACGGATTGTCAATTTTCGTCTGCGGTAACTGTTTTTGACGTTAAGCACTATACATTGTAAAACAAAATAAAATTAAAATTAACAAAATTACAATTTTATTTTTTAAAAGTGGTAGTTGTTTTCCTGGCTTTGGCAGGCTTCAATACTAGTTTTATGATGAGTTTAATAACTGACTCTTAGATTTGGATGTATTTACACATTTTGAGCATCTCTGACCAAACATTTTTCAATGCTTACTTATGGACATAAAATCTTTTTAACAAACTAATAGAGTTAAATGAAATTTCGTACGATTATTTTATGGATCAACGGCCAACACCTATTGATTTTGGGGGAACTTAGACCAGTGAAAAGAATGCATTGCATTTTTCAATGCATTGATTTGAATACAAAATAAATTAAATGAGCACCCATTTAACATTACATTGAGAATTTACAGGTTTTATTAATTCCATTGCCATGAATATTAGAAATCTATTGTTTTAAAATACAATCGAATGTCCAGAACCCCCTTAAATTTTCGAGTGAAATTTTGAGAACATCAGAACATATATTAAAGTTACGCAAATAGACATTTTTTATATAATTTTTCCTTAGAAAACGATTGACATAAACTTTAGAACGCTAGCATGAACCATTCTCGAGATATTGCACATTTTTCAAATAAATGCATCAAAAAAATCTCATAAATTAAAAAAAAATATTAACTGTTGAGAAACATGTTTACTTTTCATATGTAATATCATGCGATAAATTGGGTGACATCAATCTCATGGATCTAACGCGTTCCATTAACGAGAAAAGATATTTTGAGTAATACTTCTGTATTTTAATGCCAATATTCATTTATCTGCTGTAAGAATACCTTATTTCTCCACGCTTGGTGATATTTTGGCGACGAATTTAGCGAAATGTCGACAACTTGGCGAAATTTTTAAATATTACCAAATTAACGAAAATCTGACCAAATGGATAAAAATGACTCTAAATCAATGAAAATGACGACTAATTGAAGAAAATTCAATATCATGTAAAGAATATAAGTATCTACTATAAGAATAACATTTTTTTAACTGTAAAAGGAGTAAATTCATTGCATTATATAAGGAAAGTCATATGTTGCCCTCATCAGATTTTTATTTCAATTTTCGAATATATATTTTCGTATACTTTCCCTATACATTTTGCTATATATGCAAGATAAGTAAGAATCGCATAAAAAATAATCTTTTTCCAAAATTTATTGCCAGAAAACCTTAAATATTTTATTACATTATTGTTTATTTATAAACTTACCCGGCTTGCAATTCAATAAAAAGTTTCCATTCTTAGAGACCCTAACATAAGACGGTGAAATGAGTTAAAGCCTACCTTTCTATTGAATTGAGGATATCGGAATGATTAAATTCTCTCAATGCTGGAGAGGGGAGGTTAACGCTGCTAGAGGATTCTAACGTTCGGAATTATATGTGTTTTTATTGTGGAGGACAATATATAAAATGCTCGAATGCAGGAGACAAAGTTTTATGCGAAAAAAAAAAGAATTATTACTTCCTTATACTATTTGTGGTATTACAAATAACTGCTATCTTATTCCTTGTTTTAAAAATATCCTAATAGGAAAGCAACATTTACAATTGCCAATTGTTAGCAAAGGTTTGGGTTGATTGGCCTTGGTAAAGCATTTGAAATTAGTTTACCTATTAGAGGATGTTAGCAGTAGCGAATTCAGAAAAAGGGGGGGGGGAGACAAAATGCCTTGTTTCCCATTTCTCCAAATATCATTTCTACGAGCTGCGATGGGTTTCGATGAGTCTATGGGTGCTTATCATACCCTTCTTGGCAACGGATTTGGACTTTTGGCGAGTTTGGGGAAACTTTTGAGAAGCGAAAGGATTGGTTAAATTTTCCTCGTGTTAGTTGAGGCGTTCTTTTAGATTTTTGCAGAGCGGACATATCCCTCACAGCAAAGGTCGTCACATGTGTGACAGTGACGTTGTAGTCCGGGCACGTAGCGTTGTAGCACCCGGGTCACAATGTGACATCATATTTGTGACTTCTATGTGACGTTATGTATTAGTGACTTTGTAACTTCATAGTGACTATATTCTGTCATGTTTCCATAATTTAATTAACACGTAGCAATATGCCGATATTACAATGTCAATTACAATGTGACGTCACAAACAAGTTAATATGCGACGTCACAAACGACCAAGAAAATGACCAAAATGTGTCTTCCCTGTGACCTCAATATGACATTTCCGAGACGTACTGCGACGTCCTATGACGTCCCAAAGTCACAGTGCGACGTAAATCTTACGTCACTGTGAAAAAAATGCTGTTAGGGATAAAATTACTCATATTTACGTAATAAGTAAATACGAACTGTAAATTTGTCAATGTTTAAGAACGTATATCTTTTTGTTTGGGAATTAGTTGAGTATTTAATTGCTTTTATTTTTGTATCTGACAATTGTTCTATTGACTTTGCTTAATTTCACCTTATCCTTTACACCCACAAAAAAAAAATGTTTTACTTTTTGAGAACTTATTTAGATGTTCTTTCCCATATAATAATGCCAGTAGTGTTAACTTCAAATGACAGTAAACTTCCGTTGATCCGGCATTCAATTATTCGGCACGCCTGATAGTTAGACACATCTCTCGAACGGCATTCAGGTTTATTCAGCTATATCACAAAAAAATCGTGAACTCGCGTCATTATGTAGATTCCCTTTCATTGAAGTTTACCATAAATTTTTAATTAATTTAAATGTTTCTAACTCAGTAATATACTGTATAGTTTAAGCTAGTCTGTGTAATGTTTTCGACAAATAAATATCATACATTGTCAATTACTTTGTTTGAAATTATTTTTTTTTTATATTTTATTTATCTCATGTTAGATTGGTATTCAACAATCTGGAAAATTACGTAGTTCGTCATATAGTATCCATAGCACAGTATTTCGTGACCAAATTGGATGAAAATAGATAAATTTGGCGTGATTATTTTAGTTGAAAAACATCAGAGACCTATTACTTTCTATGAGGTCGGGACAGGAGAAAATTTCAACTTTTTTTTCGAGATACTAAAAATTCATTAAAGATTCATTAATTCATTTGTATTAAATGCGTAACAGAAATCGCATTATATATATATATATATATATATATATATATTTATATAAATATCCCTCTTATTTAGTAAATAGTATTGTTAAAAAATTTAAAATAGCTGGATTTTTATAACTCTTTTCATAGTATCATATAATTCTTTTCATAGTATCTTATATTAGCCAGACATCTCCATTCTCTTGTTTTTTTTTTGTTTTTTTTTACATTCTCTTCCACTTCAGCATTACTATTATTTGCCCCTCCTTTTAGTAGCTCTTTTTGTATATTAATACTTTTTATTAACATTTCGCTTAACTGTTTTTCAATTCTTATGAATGGCAACAGTAAATGGTTTTTTATTTTTTCTTTACGAATGGCAACACTGGTCTCTTCTATCAGTGTTCCCGGTATCGACTCGATTGTACATACGCTGTGTTTTTCCCAGGTATTCATTTTTTTTTATTCCTCCTTTATGTATGTCGTCCAAGTAGAAATAGTTTATAGATATAATCTATTTATTTCTTCAGAAACATACATTTTTGTGTTTGCTTCTACAAAAAACTTGGACATGATTAGATTTTTGTAGAGGTTAATAATTCATGATTTAGGCTTAGAGCCTCGTCCACGTGTATAGCGTTTGCGCTTGATTTCGTTTGTTATACTTTTTTCGATTCCATACCTTTGTATTATGATATTTTTCATTGACTTGTTGATTCGATTTTTATTTTTTTCCATTTGCTTGAGGATTAGTTGATTTTTACTTTTGTTTTGTAAGCCAGTTAGATAGTTGAATTTAGTTTAAGTTTTTCTTTTTTTGTTTCCATACCTTTGAATTTTGTTGATTTTCTGTAACTTGATAGCTTGTGTTTTGTATTTTTTATCCATTTGATTGATGATTTGCTGTATTATTTTTTTTCTGTGGGTGTTTTAAAAAGTTAGGTTCATTGTGTTACATTTTTTTTGTGTTACTTTTCGTTCATTGGATTTTCAAACTACTATTATTATATATATATATATATATATATATATATATATATATATATATATATATATATATATATATATATATATATATATATATATATATATATATATATATATATATATATATATATATATATATATATTTGTAGAAAGTGAAGGAAAGTTTTCACTTAGAAAACGTTTATTTGCGGCGTTCTGAACACATTACAGTATTTCATCTAATATAGAAAAAGCTTATATATTCATTTTTTTCAAGTGAGTACTTTTTGTATATATACAATGAAGCGCATTCTGATCTAGAACAGGGTATTTCATTAAAGCAAAAATGTGCTCATCTCATCATCCATTACCATCCATAAACCAGATGGGTTACAGATGGTGATTTCGTGGTCATTGCAGCTTGTCAATAATTTACAGTCAATAATTTACAGTCGGAGAGGTATGCACTCTTAAGTGCAAGAATTTTATTTTTTTTTCTAGTATTTATATTGTAACTTTGAAACCAGTAACGATTAGTGCGTTTTGAGCTCCGTAAATTGTTAATAAATTTCTGAGAGCTCAGTAATATGGTGAAATGACTTCACCTTATAACATCACCTTATATCGTTGCAATAGCGCTTTCTTGCTTTATATCTGCTCTTAACCTGAAATAAATTACAACATTTTAGTAATATATCACGAACCGTTTTTAAGATATTAGATATTGTAATTTTCTACCGCGAACATGATATCTCTTAATGGAACCAATACAGATTTCATCGAAATTTAATATGTTTATTATTTAATATGTAACAAAATAGCCTATTGATGTTTATTTTGCTCAAGTAATGGACATGCGTTAATTTTAATTAGCATTTCTTTTCAGTACTTAAATCAATTATTCACTACATAAAGTCATATGTTGAGCATATAAGATTATTTAATTTGTTCAAAGATTCTTCAATTCCATAGAAATTTTCAAGTCATCAAATATTTATGGTAAACACCAAATTAATCCTTAGCCAAAGTATTATTCAAATACAGAATTAATATAATTTGAAGGTAATTCCTTCAAATTAATGTGCTTGTTCTGCTTATATTTTACTTGCAATTCTAATTATGTGAAGATTGCTATATTGTAAACTATTTACGACAAAATCCCTGCGAGAAAGAAAATAGGTTTCAGATTTTACCATAATTGCAATTCAATTCAGCCTAATAAAATAAGAAACCTATTTATTTTAAGAGGAACTTCAGTGTTTCAAATGCAATTGATAGGTTTCATTCTATTTTAAAGAGACTGTTTTTTATACGGGGTCATTATTCACATTTGCAATTTATATTTTATGACTTATTTAAAATGAGGGGAAGAAACAAATTTCGATGTTATTTGCAATGCTAGAATTAGAATAAGTTCGCATATGGAAATGATGACAGTAATGTGTTTATGTGTTGGATGCCAAATTGTCAGCGAACGATAATATGCAATGGAAAATACAATGTACTCGCTACACAGGCACTATGGTTGACTGTTTGTGATCAGAATATTTACTACCTATCAGATAATGACAAAATTATGCAAGCCAATTGTATATACCTCCGGGTCAGTCAGAGTTAATAATCAGCGGAGCACGTGACTCCACGCAGGGAGGACAACCAAGTTTAAAGGCGTACCTTGCTTCCTGCAGACTGGCATAGCTAGAACGTCCTCAAAAAAGCAGATGAACAATAGACTCAGAACGATTACTTTTTACCAGAGAATGATAATTTTTAACAGAGAAGGTGCTTGACTGGAGGAACTCTTACGCACGAGAATCCGATTAATACAATAAGCCAAATTTGCACCTTTTTAGTCTTTTTATTTGGCAACTTAGCTCTTATTTCATAACCTCAACTCATCAATATTAAAATTGAAATTTCTGCCGTATGTTCTATTAGAGCGGAGTGAAGAGGTTGTTTCGTTTCAGATGACAAGTAGAAAATAGTTTATTTGAAATCTAAAGATCATAAAACGCAAAAATCCATCGAAAAGTCGATTTCTTATATTTCACTCATTACAGTGTTTTACTTATGAATATGCCGATACGGTGGTCGAGCGGTCAGGGGCTTGCGTTTCCATCTGATCGCTGGATTGCCGGGTTGCGGGTTCGAATCCCGCAAGGGGGGCATGGATATTGTCATGTCGAGGCCAAGTCAGACTTCCGTCCTTCGGGGAGCCTCTATAAAAGTGAAGCAGCAAATCTCCTCTCTTTCACCATGGGACACCCTGGGGGGGGGGGGGGGGGTCTTGTAGACGTGGTGCGTAGGCGCCCGTTCACCACGGAGGAATTAATAACGAGCGAACGAACTTATGAATATACTTTGGATTGTAACACATTTGCAGGTCTAATTATTAAATTTGACTCATGGAATTCTCCATGTCCATTGGTGATAAGTCTGTCTGCTGGTATATTTGTGAAAGTTATTTCTCTCGCTCACCATATTAAGACGGTGTCTTTGGCAAAATTGTAGACCTTTTTACATACATTCTCTCTTTAACTGACATGGAACGCCTCGTATTAATCCATTCTATTTCATGAACAAATCCTCTTAGGAAACTCGTGCATTGAACAATGTTGAACTACCATTAAAGAAAATGTTTTGCTCATTGACACCAGCATTCTTCGAGCAACACATTTTGAGCTCTTTCTATTGGTCTACCAAGTTGTTTAATCGGCTCTGAAACATGAACTGTGCATACTTGAATCTCCTGGTTTTCCATAAAAAATAGTGCTTATGTGCAGTATTTCGCCCTTTAATCTAACGCCATCTGTTGAGCAATATATAAAATTTCTGATTGGCTACGACGGGAACGCTTTTTTTTAAGACATTAATGTCTACGATAAAGATGAAGACGTTTTCATTCATTGGAACCAACATGCTTTTATTGAATCTCAAGCCATCTGTTCCAGATTTTCCGTTTAACCGCATTTGCTGCAAAACTATGTGACCGAATGAATTTAAATTTGAGCTACAGATAGATTCATACATATTTAATAAGATGTTTCCACAATTTTGAAGCAATGTATTTGCTTTTTAAAAATGCTACGTCGCGAACGCTTTATTTTAAGACATTATTGTCTTCGATAAAGGTGAATTAATTAATAATTACGAAATTTTCATTAATTGGAACCAGCAACTTTTAAGGAGATTCACGCCATCTGTTGGGGATATTCACTTTAACAGTATTTACCTCACAACTACGTAATTGAATGAGCCTAAATTTGAGGTACAGATAGATTCATACAAATTTAATGGAATATTTCTACAGTTTTTGGGAAATGTGCCGGAGCTTGCAAGTAGGAATTAAAAGAAAAACAAGTTTTAGCGAAATTTCACTAAATTTAGAAGTTAATGTTTACTTGAAATTGGGGTTATTGAGAATCTGATTATTTTTAACTTTCTCTACAACGAATGGTTATGTATCGAGAGAGTGTTAGAATCGCGAAAAAAATCGGAACTCGAGTTTTCGACGGATCTACACGTTTCGAGACCACACGAATACAAAAATACTGTTTTTAGCATGACGTCTATGTGTGTGTCTGTGCGGATGTCTATGCATTTATGCCATGCTTGTATCCCCTATAGCTCAAAAATTATTCGACGAAATTTCGAAAGAATTGGTAGGCAAGCCACTTGTGGATTCCCCTGGTGCTGGCTACATTTGATACAATTCGGTGAACAAGGACTTGCCTTTTTTATGAAATATACTTATAAAACAGGGAAATATAAAACAAAAGACTACATATATGAAATATCAATAAAATGTTTGTTTTATATGCAACTTAGATGACGAAAATAGTAGGACTAATCCCATAATTCGAGTACTAACCCTTCTTGTGATATATCAGTTTTGCCGTTGTGCCACTTCGCCTTTAAAAATTCACAGTCTTCATATGGAAGCGAAAATTGAATTCAAACTGAAAATTTTGTGTAATTTTAAATAATTATCCGTGTTAATTTGTGCACATAAACTCAAATTGATGAATCGTATAAAAAAGAAAGAGATAAGGAACTTGAGTCTGTAGGGAAAGTCATGTCCTACCCACATCAGATTTTTTTCTATAATCTAGTACACAAGCGGTTCATGCGCAGTTAGAAAAATTATAATTTAATATAAATAATACCAGATTTATAAAAATATAATAAAGTAATTAATATATATATAGTATAATAAAGTAATTAATAATACCAGTACAATAAAATACCAGTATAATAAAGTAATTAATAATATAAACACCTTGATTTATCTGTCTGTTTATTAATCTATCTCTGGGTAACGTTGCTACGAAATGTTGCCAAATGTGTTTCAATCACCGATAAACATTTCAATTTAAATACTCACCCAGACTATCAGGGTTTCATAACTCTCCACATGAACACTAAATTTTTCTAATCGCCCATTGACTTTCCGCGTTCACTGCTGCTTGAATTCAGTGTTCATATTGAAAACCCGAGCGCTTTTCTTAATTAAATTTTTGTTTGAACACTGTTCGTTTTTTTCTTCTTTCTTTTCTTCTAAGAAATGTTTGAAATGTAAATTATTGCTCTCTTAAACTTTTTCACGTCAGAGTGATCGCATTGTCGAAAGCAATAAATGTAAATATTTTCTTCTTTCAAATTATTTTCAATCTTTTTTCCTTAGTAATCTGAAGTTTACAGTTAGTTCTTTTTTCTCAAAGGCTTAGAAAACATTAAAAATAACTTATTTCTTTTAAAACGAGCGCCAAGGTTATATTCTAGTTTTAGAATAGTATTTCGGAAATGTAGTGTCATTAAATGCTGTACTCTAAGCTGTACGCCAAACCCGCCTGAGTTTTTGGATCAAAACGTATTGTTATCCGATTAAGGGTGAGCGTCAGTAAATCTTCTGCCTTATCCGCGCTTTGTTAACTTTCGTAGAACACCTTTTTCGCCGAAATTCTGCTCAAACAGTTGCGAAATATTTTCTGACAGATAAAATGCAATGCTTAGATTATATTAAAACTAAATTTAATACTCAATAAAATATAGAATATATTTTTTACTTTAATCCAAAATTGTTTTGGTGCTGCCATCTGTTGTCGTAATTTAATTCATACCGACTATTTTCACTTTTAATGAACATTTTTAAATGTCTATTTCTTCTAATACACTATTAAATACAAAAACAGATCATATATAATAATGCCACATTCACGGAAAGGTAATTGAATTTCAGAATTGAATTGTCCCCAGTGATGCACATTCAAATTCACTTATCAAATTTATAGAATGAGAAATTACCTTTCCATTATTATGGCATTATTATATATGATCTATTTTTGTATTTAATACTGCATTAGAGGGAATATATATTTAAAAATGTTCATTACAAAATAAATATAGTCGGTATGAATTAAAATGCAATGCTTAGAATATATTAAAACTAAATTTAATGCTCAATAAAATATGGAATATATTTTTTATTTTGATCCAAAATATTTTTGGTGCTAACCCTCTGTTGTCGTACTTTAATTCATACCGACTATATTTATTTTCTAATGAACATTTTTAAATATATATTCCTTCTAATGCAGTATTAAATACAAAAATAGATCATATATAATAATGCCACAATAATGGAAAGGTAATTTCTCATTCTATAAATTTGATAAGGGAATCTGAATGTACATCACTGGGGCTGACTGCAACTTTGTCTTCAAGTCCAAGTTCAATTACCTTTCCGTGAATGTGGCATTATTATATATGATCTGTTTTTGTATTTAATAGTGTATTAGAAGAAATAAACATTTAAAAATGTTCATTAAAAATAAAAATAGTCGGTATGAATTAAATTACGACAACAGATGGCAGCACCAAAAATATTTTGGATTAAAATAAAAAATATATTCCTTATATTATTGAGTATTAAATTTAGTTTTAATATAATCTAAGCATTGCATTTTATCTTTCAGAAAATATTTCACAACAGTTTGAGGAGAATTTCGGCGAAAAAAGTGATCTGCGAAAGTTAACAAAGCGTGGATAATGCAGAAGATTTACTGACACTCACCCTTAAACATAATTTTAATATTACAAGAACATTTAAAATGATATATTCATAAATGAAGTTAATTCCTGCTTCACGCGACTACATTTCTTGCAAACACTGCATGCAAAATTAGCACAAAGTTTGATGTAAATATAAGATTTGCATCATATAGGATATATTTACGTGTTACGGAAGAATAAGTTTGAAAGCAACTATAAATATCAAAAAATATGTTTAGATCGTAAATAGCCATGTTACATAATATCGAAAACTTTATTTTCCCTCAAGTTGTTATAAAACTTTAAAATTTTGCTTACATTGTGGATACAAGCAATACAAAGCGCAAAAATTTGCCATAAAATGCAAACGGTTAATCAATTTAAGAAATTGATAACTTTATTTCGTTATAATTAAAATATGAAATAAAAAATAGTATTGAAACCGTCTTATTTAATTGTAACTGCCTTAATTCCAGTGTTTTTTAACGTTTTCTACAGTTGAAATGGTTCTTACGATCCGATTGTTCTTATCTTGTTGTATAGTAATTTGGTTAATGATAAAATATTAAAATTAAAATAGTTCCCATGATTTAAATGTTATTTCATTTAGGAGATTTTTGATGGCATATGAAATATAGTCAGTTTTCTTTTCTAAAAGCAATTTGCAACAAAATGAAATCTGTCCCTAAAGAAACCAAATACTCTTTATTTTCATGACGCATATTTGCACTTTAAATACATACATACATACATATATATATATATATATATATATATATATATATAAATATATATATATATAAATATATATATATATATATATATATATATATATATATATATATATATATATATATATAAATATATATATATATATATATATATATATATATATATATATATAAATATATATATATATATATATATATATATATATATATATATGTATATATATATATATATATATATATATATATATATATATTAGTCATAAACACCCAAATGTCACTTTAATTAATGCATCTAGAACATGTTACACATGGAAATCAGAAGGGAAGAAGGTTGTAGAAAGACAAGTCATTGGCAGTGTTCAATGTGCCTATCGTGTTGAAGAAGCAACATCTGGTACCATGTGACAACGTGATCGACAGCTGCACGTAACTGATCTGCTGTGATGTTGTGGTGGGGCAAGATGACGCTGTTCTTCAAATCTGGCAGGTTTCGAATATCTCGCAGATAAATCATGCTTTTCAGGTAACCTCGTAGTCAAAAGTCACAAGGGTTCAGATCCAGTGAACGGGATGATGATAATGTTGGGAATGAGCGACTAATTACTCAATTTCTGTAAAATACTGTTGTTGTTGTTGTTGCTCATAACCCCCTGTTTCGGTCGAACCACAAACAGGACCAATGATGCCAGAAGAAGGACAAAGAATGACACAAGACGAGATCACAAAGTTTTTATTAACACAAACAAGCATCACTGACGAAGGTCTGGGGGGGGGGGGGGGTGCAGCTTCACATTTGGCGAGGACCCAGAAGGCGGAAGACTGACTTCATCCTCAAGAAAACACCCATGCCTTACTGGGGATTCGAACCCAAGCCCACTAGACAGCAGTCGGAGACGCTATCCACTTCACCGCCTGGGCGGCCTGTAAAATGCTGTCGCAACAATTACTGAACAAGACGTTCAATGTAGTCAGGTGCTCCAACTTGTTGGAATATGTTAGAGCTGAGGCATCCTGGTTGTTGTAGATGAGGAATAACGAAGTTCTGCAACATATTCCTATAACGCCGTGCAGTAACTGAACAGGTCTTTGGTTCATGTAACTGAATTTCTTCAAACAAAATAGGGACCAATCAGTAATGTTGCTGTAAACCCAATCCAAACGGTTAGTTTTGGAGAATGTAAGGAGATCTTTTGAAACTGGCAGGGGTTTTCCATTGCCCAAATAAGGCTCTTTTGTGTGTGTACTGCTCCAGAGAAGTAAGTGCCTTATCACTCCACAAGATGCTCCAGGGCCAGTTGGCCTCTACTTTCATGCGTGCAAGAAATGTCAAAGCAAACGTTTCATGGATATCTGTATCAGAATCTTGTAACGCTTGATCAACAGAACAGATGAATTTCTAAAGTTTTCTGCAAATATTTCCGTACTGTTGAGTAGGGAAATCTAATTGTCTTCTCGAGCACTACCGAATCCTGCCACACTGACAGGCCTGCTCAACAACAGCCGTTGCACCCTCTTCAGCCACTTGCGTTGTCACAGGTTTTCGACCTCGTCCTGGCCTAGCTGAAAAGCTCCCAGTCTCCTCGAAGAGCTGAACTAATTTCCGTACGCCACATGCTGTCAGAGGAAATGTACGTAAAGATTTCATATGCATCGCGACTGCCAAGCCGTTTAATTGAATTATGTTTTTACTAGGGATTGTTCGCAGCGCCAACTCTTCTCCTATCGTTCCTTTTTGGAACTATTTTTTGCGTCATTCATTTCCGCTTATTCTAAAATATATACCACGCAGATTTGGCGTTCTTATGAACACTTTTTTTTTCTCTACAGTGCTCTGAACAGGGATACTTTAATTCTAACCGCCCGGTATATATACCCGGTATATAAAGTTTTCTTGCTATAAAATTATCAAATAAAAAACATTACTTATTTGGAGAGGCCAGTAATAAAATATTAATATTTTCAATAATTTTAATATTTTAAAAAGTACTTATCTGCAAACAAAGTACGATAAATTAAAGCCAGCATATGGCAATTTCTTTAAACAAATCTTTCAAGTAATCGGAACTCCACGAAATAAATTCCATTTTCCACAATTGTTCGTCCTTAATTAGTTATCTAAATGCTAATTAGCATTCGATTTTCAGATTTGTTTAATATTAATGAGAGGTTTGCTTCTAGATAGGAATAATTCAGTTTGTGATGTAATCGGTATAATGAAACATATTCTTCATTTGAAGATTAAAAAATTATTATAAACGATCTTTATAAGTTACACGGCTTTAGTAAAATGCACTAAAAGTAAAAAATATTTTTTAGTCATGATCATATGTGATTAAAATTAAAATCGTGGGGCATCCATAAAAAATTGTATTTGGAAATTAATAGAATTTTATGGAACAATAGAAATGATAACATAGAAACGTTTAATTCAATTAAATGTTTTTTGAAATTTTTGATTTAACAAACCGTTATTATATTTTGCCATTTACTAATTAGAATGTTTAAGCACTGGCTAGGGGATATCTCAGAATTATCAATCTACCAAATATCTCTGCTTCGGGTCGCTTATATTTTTCTCCAGCAAACAAAGGAACAAAGACACAAACACTCTATTTATTAACTTAGATTTGCTTATATTATTATCTTCTATAATTTTTCCCTAATATACAAATATTTTTCTTTGTAAATTATCACAGAAAAATAAAGATTAAGTCGGAAATTTGCATGTGTTTTGTTTCACCACATGAAAACTATGCTATCTTGAAACTGGCAACATTATGCATAAAATCTGATGTGGGCAACACATGACTTTCCTTACATAATGAAATGAGTTTACTAACGTTTACAGTAAAAAAATGGGTTTTTCCTATAGTAGATACTTATATTCTTTCCAAGAGATTAAATTTTCGACAATTAATCGTCATTTTCATTGATTTAGCGTCATTTTTATCCATTTGGCAAGTTTTTCGTTAAATTAGCAACATTTTAAAAAGTCGCAAAGTTGGCGATATTCCTCCAAATACGTTGTTAAATTCTCGCCAAGCGTTATGGACGGAGAAATAAGTTATTCTTACAGCAGATAAATGACTATTGGCGTTCAAATACAAAAGTATTACACATTATTTCCCCTGGGTTGGCTGTATGGTCTGGGCCTTTAACAAAGTATCTTTCCGGCCACACAATTTGTTACCATAAACCCCTGGGTTGGTCGTGTGGTCTGGGCCTTCAACAAAGTATCTTTCATCCTGAATGGAACGAGTTAGAACTGCGAGAATGATGTCACCAAATGTATCGCTTGATTTTACATATGAAAATGAACATGTTTCTCAACAGTTAATCCTTTTTCTTAATTTATGGGATTATTTGATAAATTTATTTGAAAAATGTGCAATAAGTCGAGAACGGTTCAGGCTAGCGTTCTAAAGTTTGTGTCAATCGTTTTCTAAGGAAAAATTGCATAAGAAATGTCTATTTTCGTAACTTTATTAAAGATTTTGATATTTTGATGATTTTTTCAAAATTTCACCCGAAAATTTAGGGGGTTCTGAACATTCGATTACGTTTTAAAACAATAGGCTTCCAGTATTCACGGATTGTGATTTTTGTACCAAATTTCATTCGTATCGCTCCATTCGTTCGTGAGATATCGTCTCCACAGACTCACTGACACCCCCTCACGCACATACTTTCACACGTACACACACACACAAACATCACCTCAAAAATGTTTGATTCGTGATCAGGGATGCTTGAAACGTGCTCTCCCTTCGAAAACTCGAATTCGAATTTTCGACCCCGTCACAATACTTTCCTTATGTATTATGTATTTAAGGAAAGCAAAAACCACTAGCATATTTTCCTTTCGAAATCGGTGAGACTATATAGCTTATATACCCCCTGGACCTCTATTTTTTATTAACAATCGCCCTACAACAATTACAACAATTTCAGACTTCCACTTATTTCGTCTTCTATATATGCTATGGTTTATCTTTAAAAATTATACTTTTAAACTTAAACTAACAAAGGTTATGTAGCGACCTATGCGCCTGAGCCCGCGCGGTCAAGCAGACTGATCTGCATTGCATACATGGATTGCATGCGCCCGTGCAGCGGGTGTAAATATGCGGTCGACAGCTACTGCAAGGAATCTTTTGCAAGTTATGTGCTTTTTAAAAAAGGCGATCGAACTGCTCAACGAAGGTGGCAAGGGAGATAATAAAATAATTCTAAGTTATAAAAATAGTTATTGGAAAAACAGAGAGAAACGCATGAAAATATGTCTAATAAGATAAAAATATATACGTTTAGGAGTAGTATTTACAATCCTCAGAATATTGATTATTATTCATGAACGCAAAATTGGCAGAAATGAAAATATAGTATTTATACACGTGAAATTCAAAATAAAAAGAAAATTGTCTACATATCGGTACAAATGTCAGTTTTAATTGACATAAACGATGTTATTTATATTGTAACTATAAACATAAATCGATAATTGTTTATAATTCATTAGAATAGTTAACATTCGGGTGTAAGTCTTTAAAATAGAATTTATTTAAATTTGTAAAAATTTCACATTTCAATATCATACACTTTTATTTTAATATCATATTATATTTAGAAATTTAAAAATGGCGTAGATTAAGGTAAGTAAAACTAAATAAAAATACGAAAAGCTACTAAATAATTTTAATTTCTTTTCAAATTAAATAAAAACAAGAACGATCAACCATGCATAAAGCATTGAATAGGAAACACTTTTCAACTTCAATGCAATTTTATTTAAACATCTCTAAAATGCGATACATTCCTCAGTAATTCCAAGGTAATATTTTTTAAATTATCATAATACTACAATAATTTATTATATTTGAAAATTTCATCGAAAACAAATGCAAAGTATTCAAATGACCTCATCGAAATATAACACGCCTGGCTCTCTCCATAAAAGCAGCATTTCATTCATAAACATTTTTTCATTCAATTCATTCATCACAATACTATAATAATGAATTTTATTTAAAAAACTTGAAACCATGGAGGTACAAGAAATTAAACTCTACGCTTAAAACTTCATCGAAAAAATCGTCCATCTCTCTGTTAAATCAATGAATATTTCATTCATATCAGCTATATTGCAGACTCCATGAACTAAATAATTTTGCGTTAAAGAAATGCAGCAATTTTTATTCAACTCATTCTACATATTTTGCTGCTTACCTTTTCCATAAGTGAAAAGTAGGATTCCTTGTAGAAATAATCAAATTTGGAAGATCATTTAAACTCAACTATATTGTAATTGCGTTGTTTCAATACGTAGATGCACAGAATTTAAGCAAAAATAAAGCGGTTTCAGGACGGATACAACACTAAATATGAATTTAAAAGAACTTTAAAAAATCACGATTTTGAGACAAGATGGATTCCATGTCTTATTTGGAAGTGGATTACGTGATCTCTTCATATAATGGTCACGTGTTCGCTTCATATAATGGTCACGTGATCGCTTCATAAAAAAGTGTAATTATTATTTTAATTTTTATTAAAAAATCTTATAGAGTATATTTTGCTAAAATTTTTTTTATATATTTTATGTGATAATTCGAATATATCCTAAAACATTCGAAGCAATTTGTGAATTTTAAATCACCCTAAAAAATGTTTGAAAAATTAGGTCCCATAGGGGTCCATGTATTTCATATTTTCAACCCGGGTCCAATCCAAAACTAATTGGGTGATATTATTCATTTATATTCCCATAGGTCCTACAGACCGTCTGAACAACATACTAAAATTTCATTTTGATAAAGTCATTTTTACGGCAATTATCGTTCTAACGGACAGACAGACAGACAGACAGAATGAACAAAGTCATAAACATTTTTCAACTTTGATGTAAAGTGTTAAAAAATCAGCGAAATATATTCAGTAGTTTTTTAAATGAAAATTAAAATACCAATAACACCTCTTATATGAAGTGATCAGGTGACCATGATATGAAACGATCACGTGACCCACTTGAAAATGATATATGGCATCCATCTTGTCTCCAAATTGTAATTTTATTTTTAAAGTTTTTTTTAATTCATATTGAGTGTTGTATCCGTCCTAAAACAACTCTAGTTTTGCTTAAATTCTATGCATCTACATACTGAAACAACGCAATTACAATATATTTGAGTTTAAATGCTCATCCAAATTTGATTATTTCTACAACGAAGCCATTTTTCACCTATGTAAAATGTTAACAGCAAAATATGTACAATGAGTTGTATTACAATTGTGCTGTATTTCTTTAACACAAAATCATATAGTTCATGGAGTCTGCATAGATGATAGGAATGAAATATTCACTGATTTTTAAAAGAGAAGGACGTTTTTTTCGATGAAGTTTTTCGCATAGAGTTTAATGACTTGTAGCTCCATGGTCTTAATTTTTAAATAAAATAAATTATTATAATATTGTAATGAATGACATGAATGGGAAATTATTTATGAATGAAATGTTGCTTTTATAAAGAGAGCCCGGCGTGTTATTTTTTCTGTGACGTCATTTAAATGAATTTCAGTTGTTTTCGATGAAGTTTTCAAATATAATAAATTATCGTGGTATTATGATAATTCTAAAATTATTACCCAGAAATGTATCACATTTTAGAGAAGTTTAAACCAGGCAATTTATATTTCAATGTCGTCATTTGAATGGAGATAATTTTTTTCGATGAAGGTTTAAGTTTACAAATATAATAAATTAATGTTGCATTGTGATAAGTTTCAAAATATTACCGAAGAATGTATTGCATTTTAGAGATGTTTAAATAAAATTGCATTGAAGTTGGAAAGAGTTTCATAATCAATGCTTTAAGCATGATTGATCTTTCTTATTGATGTTATAAAAATAGAGCATACAAGTTTGTAGCGTCCATTTCGACGACAAGAACTTGCAGTTCAGTCCCAGTACCTCAACAGTAGAGTGTCTGCTTACTAGTACGATGATCCGTGGTTCGATTTTCTGTTGGGGAAGCATGGTTATTTATAATGGCGTGCGAACAAATCAAGTCTGCAGGTTAGTGCAAAGATATCAGAGGTCTGACAGTGACCTTAATACAACTAGCATGGATTCAGTGAACTGTGGTATATTAATCGAGCGCCGATTTAAAATTTCAAATCTGTAGATCAATGACCACGCAGAAAATTTACCTGGAGGATAAAAATATTTGCAGGATGCTGAATTGAGGTTATAATAGCAGAAAAAGGTCCGTCAAATTGCCAGATGAAAGTCAATCTGACATTAGAGAGTGGAGAATGCAAAGTCCACATTGACAACAAGAGCGTATAATTAAGCCACAGTAGTTCAATGGCAGAGCGTTGGCTGGTCAGTATGAAGTTACGCCAGTATCCGTGGTTCGATTCCCGGTTGAGGCAACAAGGTTCTTAACAAGTTGCACGGAAAGGGGTGTCTATCGGGTATTCAAAAAGCGCTGCATTCAAGGTGTCCCGTTTTGTCTTACATAGTGCAATGTACCGAATAGTATTGCACTTGAAGTTAAACATTCTTACTTATGTTTTCTGTGCATTTATATGTTTTCTACATCCTAGAAAACGATGTTCGGGTCTGCAGTGTATGGATTGACTCAATTATTAGAAAACATTTCCTGAAAATAATATTTACCTCACTTATACGTCACACGTGTGCTGATTAAATTTTAATATAATGCGGAAAGACTTTTTTAAATGGCCCTCAAAAATCGAAAAACTAAAATGAAAGAATAAATATACTTAAACATCATTACGTGCAAGATTCAGACAATGGTTAATTTTTATATCAAATCAAATTAAGCCATTCCTATTACGCTATGATAAACCGTTTTTGATATATTTTAGGTTTTGAAATCTTGGTTTCTTGGCGTCATTTGGAATTGAAACATGTCACCAAGTAAACATTCTGATGTGGGCAGCACATGACTTTCCTTATATAAAGCATTGAATTTACTACTTTTACAGTAAAAAAAAAATATTATTTTTCTAGTAGATATTTATATTCTTTCCAAGATATTGAATTTTCGTCAATGAGTCGTCATTTTCATTGATTTAGCGTCATTTTTATCCATTTGGCGAGTTTTTCGTTAACTTAGCAACATTTAAAAAGTCGCCAAATTGGCAACATTCCGATAAATTCGTCGCCAAAATCTCGCCAAGCGCTATGGACGGAGAAATAAGTTATTCTTACGTTCAAATACAAAAGTATTACTCAAAGTATCTTTTTTCATGAATGGGACGAGCTAGATCCACGAGAATGATGTCACCAAATTTATCCCATGGTATTACATAGGCAAAGTGAACACATTTCTCAATAGAAAAAATATTTTTTTTTACTTTATATGACTTTTTGATAATTTTTTTTTAAATGTGCAATGTCTCGAAAATGGTTCATGTTAGCGTTCTAAAATTTATGTTAATCGTTTTCTAATGAAAAATTACATAAGAAATGTCTATTTGCGTACTTTAATAGAGGTTTTGATTTTTTGATGATATTTTCAAAATTTCACTCGAAAATTTAGGGGGGCTTCTCAGCATTCGATTGCGTATAAAAACAATAATCTTCCACTGTTTACGGATTGTAATTTTTGTACCAAGTTCCGTTTGAATCGGTCCATTCGTTCATCAGTTATCGTCTCTACAGACTCACTGACATACACACACACACACACTTTCACACAAACATACACTCAACCATCACTTCAAAAATGTTCGATTCGTGATCGGGATGCTTGAAACGTGCTCTCCCGTCGAAAATTCAAATTCGAATTTTCGACCCCGTCATAATACTTTCCTTATACATTATTGTATATAAGGAAAGTAAAAAGGGAGAATATTCTCAAATTCAAATTCTTGACATAATTTCAAATACGCATGCATTTCATGGTTATTTTGGTGATACTCGTTCTTTCGTGTGATAAAGCTTTAAAAGAAAGAAACAATAATATCTTAAGTCTGTAGGAACGTCATTTGCTGACTATGTCAGATTTTTTATTGTAGTTGACAGTACGTACTTTGAAAAGAGAGTTTATGAGCATTTCAAGCAGTAAATTAAACAAAATTATTGAGGATGTATATAAATCAATCGGATTCATACCATTCATACAGTAAGTAATAACCACCCTATCCTTTTAACACTTTTCAACATAGTTAAAAAGTGTTTATGACTTCGGTCATTCCGTCTTTCTGTCTATCCGTTTGCAAGATAACTGCCGTAAAAATGAATTCATTAAAATGAAATTTTGTTATGTTGTTGAGACGGTCTGCGAGACATATGAGAATGAAAATGAATAATATCACCCAATTAATTTCGAATTTAACACGGGTTGAAAAAATGAAATACATTGAACCCTATGGGATTTCACAAATCACAAATCCCCCCCCCCCAAAAAAAAAATCAAAAATTTTACAGAAAAGTAAAATTCACGGATTATTTCGAAAATTTTAGGAAATACTCGAATTATCACATGTTGCCTACAACAAAACCTACTTTTACCGCATACAAAATATAAACAAATTAAGCGATTGTAAAGTCAGTTGTATAAGAATTGCTAATATTTTTTCACATGAAATGATTTAGCTCTGGAGTCTGGGATAGAAAAGTGATATGAATGAAATATTCATTTGGTCTACATAGAGAGGCAGCAATTTATATATCGAAGACGCCATTTGAATAAAGTTAATTTTATGTAACTAGTGTTGTCTTTTTCAATGAAGCTTATAGTTTGATAAATTACTGTAAAACTGTGATAATTTAAAAAAATATATCAGCTCTGAATTTTAGAGATGTTTAAATAAAATTACATTCCAGTTGAAAAATGTTTCATAATCAATGCTTTATGCATGGCTTATCTTTCTTGCTGATTTAAATGCATTTATTCAGCATACAAAAACTCTTTTTGGTGTTATAAAAAGAAGCACGTGGAACTACTCGCAATGACGTGCAAAGAGATATGTGTTCATATGAAATACTCGCATTCCTGATGAAATTAACTGAAGTGGAAAGGGGATATGAAAGGAACGATAAAATGAATGCTATTTTTATACCTTAAGAGAAAAGCGGAAGATTTTTTCCAAGAAATAATATAAATGGCGTTTACACGTCCGTCTAATGGTGTGTGTCCCCAAACTTTCAGCAATCGTGCAACCTTTGAACACATTGGTCTCACCAGAGTTTCCCATTTTGCACATTATTGATTTTTTATTTGTCTAGGGGCATTTAAATTCAATTAATTACTATTACCCTTTCCAGAATAATACATCATAATATATACACTACGTAACTTCACAATAACACAATTCATTTCAATATATTACTCATATATAACTTTCTTAACTCATCAATTGATCCCATTGAGAATTAAAATTGCCTAGAATCTTTTGTATTGTAGCATCTACTGATTAAAGTTATTTCCTCCTTTAATCTGTTCTGTGTAGTGTTTTCATATGCATATGATAATTATTGTAACTTATCTTTAATTGAATCTTACAATTATGGCATTTCTCCGTAAAATTATAAAACAATGCAATTTTCATTTCATGTCATGGCGTTCTCTGATATTCCCCTCGTACATATTATCATTTTCTTAATCAGTTCCGTGATTTACCGCTCGAATTTTGATTTTATTTTGAATTCTTTTGCAGCATTTGTAAAAGCCGCATCATTTTTTATAATTTATTTCATTAAAATTTATTACAGCATGAAAATGAAATAATTATATTTATTTATTGACTAAAATATTTTTAATTAAGGCTAAAGGTTTAAATTTATAAAAGTCAACAAATCCCATTATGTCTTTTTATAGATGATGCTACTATAGTGTAACTTAAGTGTAAAATAGTAATGCTACAACAGTACATGTATATCTTCGTTGACATAAATATTTTTATCCAGCGTACATAGTCCTACATTGCTGTAAAATAGACTAAAATTTTGGACATAAAAATAGAGCAAAAAGGGGAAACTGCCTCAATAGGGACATTTTGGGCAACCTCGAAACATATCTTAAAGTGGTTGACTTTAATATCGTACCTTAATTCAACAAAATTGTATTTAGTAGGCTTTCAAAGTGATCAATTAGTATTGTATTAGTGTATATCATAAAAAAAAACTTTTTCTCTTGTATCGACAGTTTTGCGAAGGAATTTTTTACTTTCCATATATACATAATGTATAAGGAAAGTATTGTGACGGGTCAAAAATTCGAATTCGAGTTTTCGACGGGAAAGCACGTTCCAAGCGTCCCTGATCACGAATCAAACATTTCTGAGGTGAAGTATGTTGTGTGCGTGTCTGTGTGTATGTCAGTGAGTCTGTGGAGACGATATCTCACAAACTAATGGAGCGATTTGAATGAAATTTGGTACAAATATCACAATCCGTGAATACTGGAAGCCTATTGCTTTTAAATGCAATCGAATGTTCAGAACCCCCTAAGTTTTCGAGAAAAATTTTGAAAAAATCATCAAAAAATCAAAACCGTTAATAAAGTTACGCAAATAGACATTTCTTATGTAGTTTTTCCTTAGAAAACGATTGACATAAATTTTAGAAAGCTAGCACGAACCGTTCTCGAGGTATTTCACATTTTACAAATAAATTTATAAAAAAATCTCATAAATTAAAAAAAAATATATTAACTGTTGAGAAACATGTTCACTTTTCTTATGTAATATCATGCGATAAATTGGGTGACATCATTCTAGTGCATCTAGCTCGTTCCATTCATAAGAAAATATGCTTTGAGTTATACATTTGTATTTGACTTATTTCTCCGTCCATAACGCTTAGCGAGATTTTGGCGACGAATATCGCCAACTTGGCGACTTTTTTAAATGTTGCCAAATTAACAAAAATCTCGCCAAATAGATAAAAATGACGCTAATCGACGAAAAGGACGACTAATTAACGAAAATTCAATATTTTGGAAATAATATAAGTATCTACTATAAGAATAACCTATTTTTTTGTTGTAAAAGTAGTAAATTCATTGCATTATATAAGGAAAGTCATGTGCTGCCCACATCAAATTTTTTGAAACAAAATAGGGAAATTCTGTATGAGACTGTGCGTGGTGGAAAATACTTTCCCTATCACTTGCCATAGCTTGTTTCACATTAAGTTTTATATATAAAAAGTGACTATTCCTACTTTTTTCTCTTTTCAGACATTAATAAAGTATCAGACTCGGTTCTCTGTTGCAACCCGGAACTGAAGCGTAGCCGTGTTTCTAACCACATGTTTAATAACTGAGGTGTTTATTTCATGAAACCAGTAAAAATCTCAAAATATTATATTTAAAATATAATATTTTGTTAATATAGTTAATGGGCAAGACCGTTCGTCGAAATTCCTTTTTAAATAAATTTTCTCCGTAGACTTATGTTATCTGATCTCAAATATCTTAGTACATAGCCCAACATTTAGAATTCGGACTTCGTCATTACATAAAACGTGATTAGTCCATCCCAAGCTATGTAAAGCCTTTTATTCCATTTGATTGAGTTTTACTATGTCAATGACATTTTCGCATGCAACCAGGTTTGAGATGGAGATTGAGAAGCTATGTCCTGCACTAGCTTTACTTAAAAAAGAAAACCTCCTCCATGTAAAAATATCCGGGTGGTACAAAAATAAACACAAGATATCTCGACAAAAACGTGTAAAGAGATATGTTATCAGATGAAATATTGGCATCCCTTACTAAATTGAGTGATGCTCATAAAAGGGGCAAACACACGGGATCTTCATATATGAAGCATTCTGAAAGAAATTGAGGAATGTATTGCTGCAAGGAACGATATAAATAAGAGTTGTCAATGATATTTAGGAATACAACGCTTGCTTATAACATTAACTATCTGATGTGGGCAACACATGACTTTCCCTGCAGACTTAAATTCATATTTTCTTTATTTCTTTAATAATTCATTAGATTGAGTTTAATTGCACCAAGTAACACTAAATTTGAATTTTTAATTCATTTTTTGTTTTTATTTGGTAATTGGACATTTTTCCGGTAGTGGCGTAACAAAAATGCAAGAAATCTCAAATATCTTGAAAACGGTTTGTCCTAAAGTATAATGGAGTGTGTTATATTCTTTTCCTAGTTAAAAATTGCGTATAAAACAAGAATTTAATTGATACATTTCAACATACGCAGTCCTTTTTTTTAGATTTGGGCGATTTTTGCGGACCATTTCGTAAAAAAGCCAGGTTGTTCTTTTCCGAATCGTACCAAAATCTAATCAGCACCAGAGTGTCCAACAAAAAATGTGTCTACCAAATATTGTGCAATTTGGTCAATTAGTTTTTTAGCTGGAGTGGAACATGACATTTTAGCAGGACATTTTGTAAAAAAGGGGCGGGTTCTTCTTTTCCGAATCGTACCAAAAACTAATAAGTACCAGGGTCACATCCAAGTAATTTAGCTACCACATTTTATGAAATTCGGTCCTTTAGTTTTTGAGTTAGAGTGGATACAAAATCTGCGCAGACAGACAGACACACAGACACACAGACAGACACACACACAGACGACACGCAAAAATAGTTTTTTCGTATTCTAGAGGTCTCGAAACGTGTAGATCCGTTGAAAATTCGAGTTGCGATTTTCGACATGATTCCAATATTTTCCCTATACATTACCATGTATTGCAGGGAAAGTAAAAATCTGACATGGGTAGGACATGACTTTCTCTTCAGACTTATATTTACGTTCTCTTTATTTTAATTAAATTTAATTCACTTTTAATTCAATTTCCAATCTCATTTGATAACTGGACTTATTTTTAAATGTGGCGGAGAGAGAATACGAAAAAACTAAAATATCTCGAAAACGACTAGTCCTAGTGTAATGAATTTGGTCTTATTATATTCTTCGTTAAAAACTACGTATTAAACAAGCATTTAATGGATATATTTGAGCATACATAGTTTTTTATTTTAGATTTTGGCAATTTTTGCGGGCCTTTTTACAAGAAAAGTCTGGTTATTTTTTTCCGACTGGTTTTTTCTGATTACTTTTTAATAAAATATTGAAAAATTATTCTTTTAATATTTCTTTTTGCTAATTGCTGATAAAGTATTCATTTCATGTCTGACTTACTGGTTACACACAAATATTATGTATTAGGGCGTATCAGCAAAGAAGTACTATATTTCAAATAAGAAGTACAGTATGAATACATTTATTCTCATATTAATATGAAGATAACGGGTAACTTACATGGCCACACATGACTTCTTTACATACATTCGTTCCATAAGTACACTAAAGTATGAATCTCAGACCTAAAGATATCAGTGTCAAAGATCTGATACTAAGACATTTTAGTTTGTTGAGTTTAGTTGTGGGTTGCATATCGTTTTCTAGTCAGGTGCTTTTTCAATAGTCCAAAGAGACGAAAGTCCTTATGTATTAGATCAAGGATGTAAGGTGGATCTTCACCTTTCAATAGAAGCGCTGTAACAGTTCGTTCGTTCGATTGGCTATTTGGGACGTGGCATTATCATGGAGCAAATTGAAACCTGTTTCCTTATTCCTGAATGACATTACGCAACCAGTCTTATGACACTACGTATCTCAACGTTTGACCACGTCTTCATAAGTTCTGCCATTTTTAAATGTTTTTTAAACAGAGTGTCTGATTTAGTTGCCTTTCAGTGGCTGCGAAATCAGTCCATACTATCGAAAAGTATCTAGCCAATAATTATAATTTCGTGCATGTGACAGGCGATGATTTTGTGTTAATATAGTTATAACGTTTAATCCTTAATAATTTTTTTTCTGCTCATTTACAAAAAAGAATGGAAAGTTATAAATGTTTTTGCAAAGTAAATTCCTGGATAACCTCCAACACAGACTCTCAGTAGGCAAGTGCTCAACGGAATCCTGGTTAACAATCACTCGTATGGGATATCACGCATATCATGGGGATTATAACTCAATTTTGTACTGATTGAGAGAATCATTTTATTCAAATAGGAATCGCAATAATATAGACTTCAGATATTTTTAGCGCTTGTGAGTATTAAGTAACAATTTCTGATAAATTAGTACGAAGTATATAAATTCGTGTATAGTATATGAATGGTGTGTTAAACATTTAGTGGAAAGCAATTGTTCAAAATTCGGATATAGAAATATATTTTGTTTTTTTTATTGTTTTATAATATTTACATGCAGGTCATTTATTGTCGGTATCATCATTTATTTTTTCACCTTACTGAGTTTATTGCTACGTTTGTTACAGGCTGCATTGTTACATAGCCCTATAATAGCTACTAGGCTTAGACTCTAGAATAAACAGAACATATTTTATGTAGCCTAAAGAGCTTTGGGAATTTAGTCCGAAGGGAAACAGTGGAATTCAATTTCCCCTGTTATCCCTGGTGACTTGAAACGTGAAGGGTGATTACGAAGCTCGCCGAAGAGATATCTATTAATATCTTTTAATATTTCCTTCATATAAAGACATCATATAACCAAAATGGAAAAACACGTAACATGGTGTAAAATAAAATAGTTGATGTGGCCAACACACTAATTTTCTCAAGACTTTATTTCATTATTAGTGGCAATCAAATTTACAACCTATGCATTTAATAAAATATTTCTGAAGCTTCTAATTTTCAAGTTCTAATATAGATATAGATTAGAGGATGACTGATATGTATTCGGCATCGAATTTTAAAGAAGGAGGGAGTTCACTAAGGATCTCCGATTCCGATACTTTTCCATTTCTGGTTTAAAAAAATATTTTCCTTAAAACATCTATTTTTCAAGATTTATTGAAAATGTATTGTGTGTATTTGTAAAGAGGGTCTCGTACTTTAGTTTTGCATAGAAACCCAGGTAAGTTATACGGCGGCGCTGCGTCCTGTAAGAATTTAAAGAAATTGAAAATACTGGCAATTATGTTCAATTACAGGAAATTAGCATTATTTAGAAAATATCTTTAATATTTAATTGTGAACCGTTTGACATAGAAATGTGTCCACGCCTGCATTTATCCCTTCCCCTTTTAATAATTCGAAGTTTTGGTGAAATACTTAAATAGTATTTATTTGCAATAAATATGAAATTTAGGGAAAATTATTTAACATGATGATGCCATTCCAAATTAATATTTTAACAGGTTCTAAAATGACAATGGAAAGATACAGAAATTGAAATAATCTTCTTGAGATACTGAAATATTATTTATTTGCAATAAATATGAAATTTGGAGGAAATTATTTAACAAGGTGGTGCCATCCCAAATCAATATTCTAGCAGGAGCTAAAATGATCAAAAGAAAAATACAGAGATTGAAATGATTTTTCCGAGTGGATATTAAATTGGCATTAATTCTGCCATTTCAAGACTGCATTTCATTTTATTTTATGTATAACTTGAAAAGGTCATGGTTAAATTTTACGGCTGTAGCCATTTGAACTGCATGGATAACTTTATTTTATCTTCTCTAAAGTATGGGATTACAAAAAATTAAAATCGAAATATTTTTGAGTGATATTCATATGTGTCGATAATATTTTAAAAGTATATTCTATGTAAAAAAATCATTTCGTTTAAACGTGTGCACGTTGTCTGGAAAAGGTATAATATCCAGAAAGTTTAGCCAAGACCACAGCAGTTAATTGAAATTACTAGAATTACCAGGGGTTATCATCATCTCCAGAGCACGTTAACTGACTATGGAGAATCGTATTTTACGACATGAAATCCATTGTGTAGGGTTCATTAAAAGTTCACTAATGTTAATTTAGAGCAATTGCCCGCTGCTTCAGTATGCATCTGTATTTCTGCACAGCTCTCCATTTGAGCCGCATCCGGGCACTCAAAAGTAAAGCCAGCTCGCATTTTAATAAAACATTTTTAACAAATTTAATTATTTGAATTTTCTGCAAATTCGGAATGAAGACTAACAACGTTTAAGCGTGACATTTAAACAGGAGCCTTTAGGCATGTTTTAATTGTTTTTTATATTTCCAAAATATACGTAATATTTATTTAAACTTTAAATTTTATTAATTTTCCTTCTAATTTGTAATTAAATTTGTTTTAATATTGACTATATGCAGTGCCCATATCTAATTATTTAGCTGTCACTTTTTTGGGGTGACGATTTTAGCAAGCACTTTTTATCAGCCACATCTTATAGATATGCAGATGCAAGCAATTCGCGAACGATAAATGCTCAACTGATTCACCAAAAGAAAGAGCGTATTCTCAATAGGGTGTTTCTTAACATACACAAACTAGTGAAATGGAGACGGGATGATCCAGTGGTTAGTCTACTTGGATTGCACTCGGACGACCCGAATTCCTTTCACGGTTCTGCCCAAATTGCAACCGTGCTCACGCGGAGTACGAGCACGTTAAATATGTGGGTCTGAAAGTCCTTCCCAGAGGTTGGTGGTAGGGCAAGGAGGATACGGTCGATGTGGATGCACTCCCTTCTAGGTTCCGGACCAAATTGGGTGGCACTTTCCCCATTCAAAAAGATGCCTTTCACTTTCGGGTAGGGAGGCAGATCTGTATCAAAGAAGAAGTAGTAAAATGCTGGAGAACAGCAGTTATTAAGTTGCCTGTTTTACTTACTCCAGCCACATTAGTAACATTTTTTGTCTTTTCCTGACATTTCTTACAATACATAAACTATTCTAATATATAAATATATATATATATATATATATATATATATTTGTAAATCCAGTGTTAGAATGCAAGTAGTAACTCATAATACACTATTACAAAATTTTCTACAAAATACAAAGAAATAAAAGAAATTCAAACATAAAGAAATTATAAAGCGTAATGCAGGTCATAAAGACAAAGACAATCAACAAATTTCAAAGTAGAGGAATGAAAATAGGAAAACAAAAAAATCAAGCAAAAAAGCTTGCACGTGGAAGAGCTTTATTTAGGCTTAAGATAAGTTCATTTCGAAAAAATTCTTGTCAAGTCCATATATCCCTTCGAAATGAACACAAAAATGCTTGTTTCTGAAACACAAGATAGATTTTATCTATAAACTTGTGTTATATGGACGACAAGCATATAGATTGGAAAAATAAAGGAAACATAAATACCTTAAAATACACTTCATTAGTACAACCATGACCAAAATATGACTAAACCAATGTTGCCATATGCAGAAATATAAAGATGTGATTTGCTGTTGCCAAAGAGAGTAATAAAAACCGTACTGCGTAATAGCAATAAAATGAGATATTCTACAGTTAAAGCTGCAAGATAAAAATATGAAAATATAATAAATTCAAGAGAATGTAGAAGTACGGCTAAAATAAGATACTAAGGAGAGATTATGAGAATTTTAGGCTAATTGAAGCTTATTAACTATACCATTTACTAAATATGCTGGATATTTATAAAATATACTGGTAATTTTGAGGTTATTAATGTGCAAAGCATGAAAATTTTTATCTGATAATCTATAAATTCTAAAAAGTTGATTAACTATAATATTTCTAAACAATTGAATCGAGTTGTATGAATTAAAAGGTAATAATTTATTAATATTAAATTAAAAAAATCTTTTTTATCATATAAATTAGTAACTATCCCATTAGTAGGTTCTATAATTAGATTTAAAACCAAATAATAAATATTATTACTAATAGTAGTTTCATTAGGTATTAATTCCAAATTATCCGGATAGAATTCTATATCTATGACATAGTTATCAGTAAATACAAAACAAATCAGATCATCTACATATCTGTAAATATTATAATCTGTTGAAGTAAAGAATTTTTCATACTGATATAGGTATAAATTAGCTAACATACTGCTACTACAGCCACACACACCCACACACACATATATATATATATATATATATATAAATTTTAAAATGAAAAAAGAAAATATATAGATGGAATGATTGTTTTTACAGGGTTGCAGAAAGGTCAAGGGGGATTGCGACCCCTATTTCCCGGTTCATACTTTTTGGGATTGTATTTCTTTATATATATATATATATATATATATATAATATAATACTTTTTTATTCTGTTTTATTCTGATTACTACATACTGACTTTTATTACATCATTTAATAGTACATTTACATTTATTATTTGCTTTTGGATTCAACTACCTAACTTTTGATTTTCAAATATTTGCAAAAAAAACATTTTTAAAAAGGTAAAACCTGTTGTAAAGCTGCATTTGCGCTTATTGCAGAGTTTATTCTCTTTTTAATTGTAATTTATTTTGTTTATTATCGCTAACGCATTTCTATACTTTAACTACCAGCCCATCTATGTCTTAACATGGACCTCTATGGATAATGTTTTTATAAGTTACCTTCCATCTTTATCCTTAGTCTTGGTTTATAGTTACTTTTTTGTAACAGATATGCTAGAGATGGTATTTTTTGTACTTACCGTAGTTTATGCATTGTTTTCGTTTAAAATAATTTCAATATATATATATATATACTCTGTATAAGAAAATCATTCTAAAAGAGTGAAAACATGATTAAATTATTTTTAGACGTATGGATGTTTTCGTATATACGTGTGTGCTGTGTGTCACTCCGTGCAACTGAGAGAGAGAGAGAGAGAGAGAAATGTAATGCATGTACGTCTCAACTATAAGTCAAGAACTATTTATGAAATTTACAGTTGATGACTTACCCATGTGCCCATTAGTTTTCGTTAGCAGAATTCCAATATTCCCAAGTTTCGATGAAATTTCCCGTTATAGCATTTCTAGCGATTTCAAGTCAATAAAAAAAATAATTTACCAAATATGAATAAAATAATTAGAAACCAGGAAATTTGATGCAATGATGTAAGTTTTCATTTTATATGAGAAAGGAAATATACAGGGTGTTCCAAAAAGATTAAAATGCGCTTTAATTCGTCACCTGTTGGAATTAAATGGGCAATGTAAATTGCAAGGTAGAAAGGTAGTAAGGTAGAAAATAAGGCAACGTTAGTGAAATAGTCCTCACATTAATTTCAAAAAGTCACACTTTGTAAATTTTTATACGACCACATTAGACAAATTTGGTCAATCAGAAAATTTTTACTTTTAATGCAACAAGATCATTAAAAAAACCCGCATATCTTTATCTTTAAAATCAACTGAATTATATCAAATGAAGTGTTGCTGCCTGCAACGCGCCCGCGGTGGCCCTACAACCTACAGATCAAACGGTGTTATCGATCAGTGTATAGGTGTATTATGTTGCAATAAACATCACTTATTGTTCGTTGGTGTCTCTCTGCTTGCTGGTTTTCATAACTTTCTGTTCACTCCTTCTTGGTGTCGCATTTTCACTCTCGCGTAGTCTATAAAGCAGTATGTATAATATCTCTCTCTCTGTATATATATATATATATATATATATATATATATATATATATATATAAATATATACACACGAGTAACTGCTGTATACGAGTGACTCGTAGTAACTGTAGTTTGATAAACACATTCAAAGATTGATTGTTGTCCTCTATTCTAGACAACGTAATTCCTTAAATTTCTGTTCCTTGAGTAATATCTGAGCTTCATAGGCTTTCGAATGAATTGTTGCCAGTGCAATATAAATTTGTGTCATTGAAGACAGTTTTTTATTTGAAGAATACTTTTTATTTGCATTTTGTCTTTAGGAACAAGAATTATTCGTCCATCCGTGCAAGAATATTTTTCTTTTCATCTTTGTTCTCAAACGTGGTTTCTAGTTATTATCTTGAAGCACGGCTACATTTTCCATGAATTTGTGACATTTCTATCTTTCATATATTCGTTTTAGCAGATGGATGTTACAGAGATGCTATTGGTGGCTAAAATGTTACAATACTATTGTTTTTACCAAGGACAAGATTCTTAAAGCATACAGGGTGTCCTAAAAAGATTGAAGCGTGCTTTAATTCTTTATCTGTTGCGGATACGTGGGCTATGTTAATTGCAAAAATGTTGAAAATAAGATAGAAAATAAGACTGCGTTAATGAAATAGTCCTCACATTAATTTCAAAAAGTCACACTTTGTAAATTTTTATACGACCGCATTAGACAAATTTGGTCAATCAGAAAATTTTTACTTTTAATGCAACAAGATCATTAACAAAACAGCATATCTTTATATTTAAAATCAACTGAATTATAATAAAGAAAAAAATCTGACTTATGCCACTTTTCCGTACCATGTGAAGGGCAATTTCATCTGTGAAAATAAGGATTATAAACAAATTGACGATGGAAATTGTTTAGATCAAAAATAAGTTAATATGTGTTCGTTAATACGTTAATGTGCGGTACGTTAATATGTTCAAAAAATTTTATCAACAAATTTTATCACATCTAAATAATGCATTACACAGACAGAGATCATATAAAGCAGTGGTACTCACTACGCGATTGAGTATCCTATGTATTATTATCCAGTTTTATCTTTTTTGTGATATGTCACCAACTTATATTTCTAATTTGATATAGGGCCCCCATTCACAATGTTCGCTCAATTTTAAAGATACAGATATGTGGGGGGATTTTATTGATCTTGTTGCATTAAAAATAAAAAATTTCTGATTGACTCAATTTGTCCAATAGGGTCATATAAAAATTTAAAAATTATAACTTTTTGAAAGTGAATGGGAGGACTATTTCATTAACGTAGTCTTATTTCCTACTTTACTTTCATATTTTTGTAATTTACATTGCCCACTTATTTCAAACAGATAAAGAATTAAAGCGCGTTTCAATCTTTTTGAGACACCCTGTATACTAATTCACCTAATATCAAAAATAAAAAATAAGGAGATAAAATTTATAATAGAGGGAAAATCATATGGTACTATAGATTTCATTTATTCATAAGATAAATAATTTCAAAAAAAGTACACTACTTCGAAATTAATACAAGCCAGCATTTTGAAAGTTTCAATCTTTTTGTTGAGCGAAATTAAATATGTAAAGTGATTGCTTATTGAACGTGATTGATTATCATTATTTTGATATATTAATGTATAGTTCAATTTAGTTCTGCAGTAATTCATTAATTCATTTCAGTTCTGCATTTATTTCTACTTCATATTATTAAGCATAAACTTATCTTCGAAAACGGTTTTTAGCATAAATAATTTAAATCCACATTAGAAATAAAGATTGATAGAGAAAAGTGAAACTCATCAGAAATACATTAGATTTTTAGATTTCCCTCCTATTATGAAATATTTAAATTTATTGTAAATTATGATCGCTGGTAAAATAGAGCGAGAGAGAGATACCAGAATGGTGTATGGCATTCACAAGCCGCAATTAACTCGCTGTTCTCAACATATGAATATATGGAAGAGCGCACATACCTTTGCACTACCTGTAACTTTGTTGATACACCTGAGCTGTTGCACAGACATGGCGTTGATATTTGCAGTGAAAACCGATTGATGTCTGCCCCTATCAAGCTCTTATCTTGAAAGTTTTTTACCGGACTTTTTGGTCCGGTGATTTTTGGGCAACTGCCTTCATGGAAGTATTTTCTCAACTGCTACTTTTTTTTGTTTTTTAGAACAAACATTTCTGGAACTCGGCTTCGGGGAGAAACACATTTCTTCAGAAACCCCGAAACCTGATTGGTGATGCTAGACCCCTCATCAGTGCATGTGGTTTATGAATCTGTCTGGATAAAAAGCATAATTGCCCGCCCTTGCTGACGTTGCTTTGTCGGGTTGGCTCGCAGCGAAGTTTGATCCTCTCATGAAATTGCTTCTGAGTTCCATTTTTTTTATTGCGCATAAACTAATGTTTGGCATTATATTATTTTAGGTGCCATCTCGTTTGGTCTATTTTTAACACTTTACAACAAAGTTGAAAAGTGTTTATGACTTTGTTCATTCATTCTGTCTGTCTGTCTGTCTGTCTGTCTGTCTGTCTGTCTGTCTGTCCGTTACCACGATAACTGCCGTAAAAATGACTTAATCAAAATGAAATTTTAGTATGTTGTTCAGACGGTCTATAGGACCTATGGGAATATAAATGAATAATATCACCCAATTAGTTTTGGATTGAACCCGGGTTGAAAAAATGGAATACATTGAGCCCTATGGAACCTAATTTTTCAAGCATTTTTTAAGCGGATTTAAAATTCACAAATTGCTTCGAAAATTTTAGGTAATATTCAAACTGTTCCATACAATATATAAAAAAAAATTCAGCGAAATATATTCTGTAGTTTTTTAAATAAAAATTAAAATAATAATAACACCTCTTATATTAAGCGATCACGTGTCCATGATATGAAACGATCACATGACCCACTTCAAAATGATATATGGCATCCATCTTGTGTCAAAATCGTGATTTTTAAAGATCTTTTTAATTCATATTGAGTGTTGTATCCGTCCTAAAATTACTTTATTTTTGCCTAAATTCTGTGCATCTACATACTGAAACAACGCAATGACAATATATTTCAGTTTAAATGCTCTTCCAAATTTGATTATTTCTACTATTAAGCCTATTTTTCACCTATGTAAAATGTAAACAGCAAAATATGTATAATGAGTTGCATTAGAATCGCTGTAATTCTTTAACACAAAATCATTTAGTCCATGGAGTCTGCTTAGCTGATATGAATTCATTGATTTTAGAAAGAGAAGGACGATATTTTTCGATGAAGTTTTACGCATAGAGCTTACTTACTTGCAGCTCAATGGTCTTAATTTTTAAATAAAATAAATTGTTATAGTATTGTGATGAATGACATGAATGGGGGAATTATTTATGAATGAAATGTTGCTTTTATAGAGAGAGCCAGGCGTGTTATTTTTTTATGACGTCATTTGAATGAATTTCAGTTGTTTTCGAAAAAGTTTTCAAATATAATAAATTATCGTAGTATTATGATAATTCTAAAATTATTACCGAGGAATGTATCACATTTTAGAGATGTTTAAACCAGGCAATTTATATTTTAATAGCGTCATTTGAATGAAGTTAATTTTTTTCGATGAAGGTTTAAGGTTTCAAATATAATAAATAATTGTAGTATTGTGATAAGTTTTAAAATATCACCGAGGAATGTATTGCATTTTAGACATGTTTAAATAAAATTGCATTGAAGTTGGAAAGTGTTTCGTAATCAATGCTATAAGCATGATTGATCTTTCTTGTTTATTCTATTGCAAGGGACAAGCAACAAATACAATATTCAAAATTAAATGGCAGCAAATTTAAGAAAATAATTCCAACCCTTTTATGTTAAAAATTTTGCCATGCTTATAATAAATGAAATGTAACTAATAACATATGTATTGTTTGAATAGGAATCAAATAAAACTCCTGTAATGTCTGAAAAGACTAAATTTTGATATATTTGTATCAAATAGATATATATATATATCCCCCATATTTACTTTTAAAGGGAGTTAATTATTCACACTTTCAGTTTAGGCAAAATGGAAAAGTCAAGTATTTTAATATCGATGTTTCAGCAAATTTTGCATTGAAAAGTACTGTGTAAATTTCTTGTACCGTAATTCAGCCTGATGCAATTTTACGATATGACAGTTCCGGTATGATTTTTTGAGACGAAGTTTGACGCATAGAGTTTAATTACTTGTAGTTCCATAGTATTAATTTTTAAATAAATTAAATTATTATAGTATTGTAATGAATGACATGAATGGGAAATTATTAATAAATGAAATGCTGCTTTTATAGAGTGAGCCAGGCGTGTTATTTTTTTATGACGTCATTTGAATGGATTTCAGTTGTTTTCGATGAAGTTTTCAAATATAATAAATTATCGTAGTATTATGATAATTCTAAAATTATTACCGAGGAATGTATAACATTTAAGAGATGTTTAAACCAGGCAATTTATACTTTAATGCCGTCATTTGAATGAAGTTAATTTTTTTCGATGAAGGTTTAAGGTTTCAAATATAATAAATTAATGTAGTATTGTGATAAGTTTTTAAATATTACCGAGGAATGTATTGCATTTTAGACATGTTTAAATAAAATTGCATTGAAGTTGGAAAGTGTTTCATAATCAATGCTTTAAGCATGATTGATCTTTCTTGTTTAACTCGCGCTCGTACTGCCATTTTAATTGTTCAAATTTATGATAGCTTTACGGTCTTTTTTAAGCATTCGAAAAATAATCTATCTCCGAATATTCTATAATTAAAATCAATTTTAATTATTTATTAATTATATATATATTATTTTTTACGCCAAATTGGGATGACATGACTAGGATGGCCTATTCTTTACCACGCGTTTGTACCGTTATCTTGCTTGTTCCATTTTATGATAGTTTTTCGGTCTCTCTTGAGCATTTGAAAAATAATTTATCACCACATATTCAATAAGTATAGTCAATTTTAATTATTAATTAATCATATATATTATTTATTTCCGTCACATTTTGGTACCATGACTGGGATGGCTTATTCTTTACCACGCGTTCATACTGTAATTTTACTTGTTCAAATTTATGATAGCTTTGTGGTCTCACTTTTGTTATACACTTGCAAATATGTATTTCGCGCCATATCAATGGAAGGAAATATGTATTTGCCGCCATACTAATGGAAGCAAATATGCATTTCGCGCCGTACGAATGGAAGCAAATATGTATTTCGTGCCATTCCGAAGAAATCAAAGTACTCCATAGAAAGGATCTCAAACTTATTATTATTAATTTTTCCTGTAAAAGCGCAAAATAAATAAATTAATAAATAAATAAAGCGTTGGATAGACATATTTTATAAGGATAATATTTTGAAAGTTTGTACGGTGTTTTCAACCGTCATTTTATTTTCCCCTGAAGAGCAATAAATTCCGGCTTCTGCGGTACTCATGAGCAACATATTACAAACCTATGCTCTAGTCTGAACTACGATGCTTGGAAGAAAGTTCAATCAATATTTACCACACTGTTCAGAAGATCGCATTTCGCTTCAGAAATGATACAAGCCAGAAAATTATATTTGCCAAAAACTGTTTTCAGAAGAAAACTACTTTCAAAAGTGAAAACTTATTTTAAATGCTGAAATTATTTGCAATATTTAAAATAATAGAACATTAATTGATTGCAGAGTAACAGATAAAGTTCTTAGATACGCAAAAATGTGAAGCTACGTATAGGGAGACCAGAAAGTGCCCAGAAACACCCTAATGACATCACCCTTTTAAATTTTCTCATATATTTTAAAAGGCAGGACACTATATTTAAATTTCTTTATGGATAAATAATTAATGATGTTTATCTCTACTGGACTCCCCGAAAATTCATAAGCTGTGAAATCTTAACTTTCTTCGAGAGTTAGATTGGATTATGTAGGGGGAATTTTACAAACTAATCAGATCAAACTGACATAAATCCAAATCTTGCAATTAAGTAACTCAGTGGATATACGGTTAAGGGATAACATGAAGTGGGGCTCTGTAGCCCAGTAGTTAGCTCGCTGGAATTGCACTCGGTAGGCCCGGGTTCGATTCCCTCCGCTGCCAAAACTGCAGCCGTGTTCACGCGGAGTGCGATCACGTTAAACATGTGGGTCACTAAGTCCTTCCGAGAGGTTGGTGGTAGGGGAAGTAGGGTACGGTCCCTGTGGGTGCCTCCTCCACTGGGTTCCAGTCTGAATTGGGTAGCTCTTTCCGGCCGTACAAACAGTTACATTACACCTCTCTGGTAGGTCGGACGGTCTGGGTCTCAACAACAACACTGACTCAATAGTTCAAACGAAACTATTGATAGTGAACACAATAACTAATGCAGCAGCTGGCTGTATAACTAAATATGTATATATATACACAACAGCCAGATTCCCTTCCCGGCCACACATATTGTTACCGGAAACCCTTGGGTTGGTCGTGTGGTCTGGGCCTTCAACAACAGCCAGATTGCACATGCCCGTATTGTAACTTCCACATTGAATTTTACTCGGGGCTTGGTGACAGAAATTACGTTACTCTAAACGCAAAAATTGAATATAAATGGACAATGTTTACCCAGCTGCATCAACAAACATCTAAGTATGTCCTAGAACACTATTTGCTACTGATTATTTCGCCATTATATCTATCATTAGTAGCTCATCCACCGACGGATGTGGAAACTTTGAATGCGCACCCTCACAGAAGCTCAACATTCAAGCAATCCCCTTCGCTCTTTCACGAATCGTAACTTTATTGTGCCGTACTGAAGGAACGCAAGAATGTTTGTTGGCTCGGTGATTGATCTACATAACGGAACCAGTTAGAAGTTGATAATTTAAAGTGCCATTTAATTTAGAACGTAAACTAAGTAAAATCATAATCGAAGGTTATATAGACCTTATGAAGTGTCACAATAACTTTTTAAGAAAAGATCCGTGAGTTTCGGGGTTCGGTTTATCTATTGTAAAGTGACCGCGCCCACTCAAATAAAAGGTATTGTATCGCTGCAATATAGGGAATTTAAAAAAATTAGGAAATCGACTCGGCAACAAAACGAGATTGACGGAGAATGTCAATTTAAAAGTTGTAGAACATCGTCTAATAGGAATAGAACAAACTAAACGAGAATACCGAATGCAATAAATACTTGCAAAAAGTTGTATCATCAGGCTGTCTAGTATCGTAATACAGACAATGCTTCTAATACACGCGCTACTATTCTATCGGAAATTTAAATGTACATTGTTTTAGGATCGATCAGCTTATGTCACTTTGTTTATGTTCCTAAAGTTATTAAATTATCCGCTAGGGGCGCTAAAATTACTCTTATTCGATCCGGCACGGTCACTTTACTGTAAATAGAACTAACGTGTAAATATCTGCAATACGTGCTACGTAAATTACTTTATCATAATGGCGAGAATATAATAAACAAGAAATATCAATTATGCTTAAAGCATTGATTATGAAACACTTTCCAACTTCAATGCAATTTTATTTTAAAAAGTCTAAAATGCAATACATTCCTCGGTAATATTTTAAAACTTATCACAATACTACATTAATTTATTATATTTGAAAACTTAAACCTTCATTGAAAAACATGAATTTCATTCAAATGACGGCATTGAAATATAAATTGCCTGGTTTAAATATCTCTAAAATGCGATACATTCCACGGTAATATTTTTAAAACTATCATAATACTACGATAATTTATTATATTTGAAAACATCATCGAAAACAACTGAAATTAATTCAAATGACGTCATACAAAAAATATCAAGCCTGGATCACTCTATAAAAACAGCATTTCATTCATAATATTTTCCCATTCATTTCATTCATCACAATACTATAATAATTTATTTTATTTAAAAATTAAGACCATGGAGCTACAAGTAATTAAACTCTATGCTTAAAATTTCATCGAAAAAAATCGTCCTTCTCTTTATAAAATCAATTAATATTTCATTCATATCAGCCATGCAGACTCCATGGGCTAAATTATTTTGTGTTAAAGAAATACAGCAATTCTAATACAACTCATTCAACATATCATACTCATTCAACTCATTCAACATTTTGCTGTTTACATTTTACATAAGCGAAAGATAGGCTTCGTTGTAGAAATAATCAAATTTGGTTAATCATTTAAACTCTAATATATTGTATTTGCGTTGTTTCAGTTTGTAGATGCACAGAATTTAAGCAAAAATAAAGTAGTTTTAGGATGGATACAACAATCAATATAAATTAAAAAGAACTTAAAAAATCTCGATTTTGAAACAAGATGGATGCCATATATCATTTTGAAGTGGATCATGTGATCTTTTCATATCATGGTCACGTGATCGTTTCATAGGGTGTAATTATTATATTAATTTTTATTTAAAAAATTACTGAATATGTTTTGCTGAATTTTTTTAATGTATTTTATGGAGCAATTTGAATATTACCTAAAATTTTCGAAGCAATTTGTGAATTTTGAATCCGCCTAAAAAATGTTTGAAAAATTAGGTCCCATGGGGCTCAATATATTTCCTTTTTTCAACCCGGGTTCAATCCAAAACTAATTGGGTGATATCATTCATTTATATTCCCATAGGTCCTAGAGACCGTCTGAACAACATACTAAAATTTCATTTTGATTAAGTCATTTTTACGGCAGTTATCGTGCTAACGGACAGACAGACAGACAGAATGAACAAAGTCATAAACACTTTTCAACTTTGTTGTAAAGTGTTAACAAGAAAGATCAATCATGCATAAAGCATTGATTATGAAACAGTTTCCAACAGAAATGCTATTTTATTTAAACATCTCTAAAATGCGACATATTCAACCGTGAAATTTTTAAATTATCACATTAAAACCATAATTTATTTTACTTAAAAATGTAAAACCATGGAAGTAAAATTTCTTTCTAACTCTATGTTTAAAACTTCAACGAAAAATGCATTGCTTTAAATCGTCTGCTCCTGTGTGTAAAATCAATGGATATTTCATTCATAGGTTTCGTTGGAATTATTCTTCATTGTAGAAATAATCAAAGTTGACGATCATTCAAACTAAAAAATATTGTACTTTCGTTGGCACAGCATATAGGTGCACTGAAAATAAGCTAAAATAAAGTGGTTTTAGGACGGATGCAACACTAAATATAAATTAAAAGAACTTAAAAAATCACGATTTTGGCACTTAATAATGGAAGCCATATTTTATTTTATATAAATGATGGATGCCATATTTTATTTTGAAGTGGATCACGTGATCTCTTCATATAATATGGGTCGAAAACCCAGGCAAAACGACCTGGGTTTTCAACCCATATTATACGAAGACATCACGTGATATCATGTAATATGGTGATATCATATAATCACGTGATATCGTATAATATCATATAATATATCATATAATATGGGTGTAATTATTATTTTAATTTTATTTGCAAAGCATATTTTGATCAAATTTTTTTATATACTTTATGGGATAATTTAAATATTTTCTAAAAGTTTCAAAGCAATTTGTGAATTTTAACTTTGCTTCAAAAATATTTAAAAAATTAAGTTCCATAGAGTTCAATATATATCGTTTTATTTACCCGGGTTCAATCCAAAACTAATTGGATGATATTATTCATTTACATTGTCATATGTCCCACAGACAGTCTCAACAACATACTACAGTTTAATTTTGATAAAGTCATTTTTAAGGCAGTTATCACGCAAAAAGGAACACGGAAAAACAGATAGAATGAACAAAGACATAAACACTTTTCAACTGCGTTGGAAAGTGTTAAAAGCCGAAAACAATACGTAGTTGCAAGTAAAACTTTACGTAGGCCAAGTGTGTCTGATATCGTCACTGGGTACACGCCAATTTTGATAACTTAAGTAATATTTTTTCTGCAGTCACTGCCATAATTTATTTTATAATCGTCAAACTTTTATCATTCTTGGTGGACCGATTATATAGCTAAATCAATAAATTTTGCTAGTTTAGTATACATTTTGCTAGTTGCATAGATTAATTTTTTATTCAACTTAACCATACCAAAAATTCAAAAATTATGATTTTTTTTTTATTTTTGTCAGTTCTGGAGCGATATGTTTCGCTTTGAGTAGTATTTTCGAAATTTCCTTTCCTTGTATTGGATTTAGAACTCTTCAAGAATAATTCGATAAAAAACCATTGGAATCCGAGGGTAAACAAAGAAATTCAATTTCCCGCATTATCTCCTTGTGATTTTATCCGTGAAAGGTGATTACTAGGCGATTCGGACATAACGCCTGATCTACTTCTTCCTTACAAATGCAACTTACAAAGGGAAATAAAATAGTGGGAGCAATGTCTTTAAGAATAATTCTGATATACGAACGGGACGTGTTCTCCTGCAATTCTGTTATTCCTAAGTTTCAAAGTGAAAGGTTAGATTTAATACAGAAAACGAACAAGATTTTTAATATGACACATCTGGGAGGAATCAAAGGAATAATTTATTTTCCTGACATTTTCTCTTGTTCGTATAAAAATCTTATGTGAACAGCAGATGACATTCCTTATATAATGCAATGAATTTACTACTTTTACAGTTAAAAAAATGTTATTCTTATAGTAAATACTTATATTCTTTCCAAGATACTGAATTTTCTTCAATTAGTCGTCATTTTCATTGATTTAGGGTCATTTTTATCCATTTGGCGAGATTTCTTTAATTTGGAAATAATTAAAAATGTCGCCAAGTTGGCGACATTTCACCGAATTCGCCGCCAAAATCTCGCCGACGACTATGGACGAAGAAATAAGTTAGTCTTACAGCAGATACATGAATATTGGCGTTCAAATACAAAAGTATTACTCAAAGTATAATTTTTCCTGAATGGAACGAGGTAGTTTCGCGAGAATGATGTCACCAAATTTATCGCATGGTATTACATATGAAAAGTGAACATGTTTCTCAATAGGAAATATTTTTTTTATATTTTACACAATTTTTTAATAATTTTTTTGAAAATTGTGCAATATCTCAAGAACGGTTCACATTAACGTTCTAAAATTTATGTCAATCGTTTTGCAATGAAAAATTACACAAGAAATGTCTATTTGCGTAACTTTGTTAGCGATTTTGATTTTTTGACGATTTTTTCAAAATTTCACTCGAAAATTTAGGGGGATTCTGAGCATTCGATTGCGTATAAAAACAATAGGCTTCCAGTGTTTACGGATTATGATTTTTGTACCAAATTTCGTTCGAATCGGTCTATTCGATCGTCAGTTATCGTCTCCACAGACTCGCTAACACACACACACACACACACACACATTTATACTTTCACATACACACACACAGACATCACTTCTTCAAAAATGTTCGATTCGTGATCAGGGATGCTTGAAACGTGCTCTCCCGTCGAAAACTCGAATTCGAATTTTCGACCCCGTTACAATACTTTCCTTATACATTATGAATAAAAGGAAAGTAAAAATAGATTATTTTTATAATAGATATTTTTATTCTTTCCAAGATATAGAATTTCCGTCAATGAGTCGTTATTTTCATTGATTCAGTGCCATTTTTATCCATTTGGCGAATTTTTCGTTAATTTAGAAACATTTAAAAAAATCACCAGGTTGGCGACATTCCCCCAAATTCATCGCCAAAATCTCGCCAAGCGTTATCCACGGAGCAATAAGTTATTCTTATAGCAGGGAAATGACTATTGGCGTTCAAATACAAAAGTATTTCTCAAAGTATCTTTTCTCATGAATGGAATGAGCTAGATCCACGAGAATGATGTCACCAAATTTATCGCATGGTATTACATATGAAAAGTGAACATGTTTCTCAGTAGGAAATATTTTTTTATTTTTATTTTACATGACTTTTTGGTAATTTTTTTGAAAAATCTGTAATGTCTCGAGAACGGTTCCTGTTAGCGTTCTAAAATTTATGCCAATCGTTTTCTAATGAAACATTACATAGGAAAAGTCTACTTGCGTAACTTTGTTAGAGGTTTTGATTTTTTGACGAGTTTTTCAAAATTTCACTCGAAAATTTAGGAGGTTTTGAGCATTCGATTGCGTAGGAAAACAACAGGCTTCGAAAGTTTATGGATTGTAATTTCTGTACAAATTTCATTCGAACTGGTTCATTCGTTTGTCAGTTATCGTCTGCACAGACTCACTGACACACTCACAAACACACACACACACATACACATATTCTTTCACGCTCACACACACACAGAGACAGACATCACTTCAAAAATGTTCGATTCGTGATCAGGGATGCTTGAAACGTGCTCTGCCGTCGCAAACTCGAATTCGAATTTTCAACCATGTCACAATACTTTCCTTATACATTATGTATATAAGGAAAGTAAAAATAGCTAATTTTTATAGTAGATTTTTATATTATTTCCAAGATATTGAATTTTCGTCAATGAGTCATGGCGAGTTCACTGATTTAGCGTCATTTTTATCCATTTGGCAAGTTTTTCGTATAATTTAGCAACATTTAAAAAAGTCGCCAAGTTGGCAACATTTCACCAAATTCGTCGCCAAAATCTCGCCTAGCGTTATGGAACAAGAATTAAGTTATTCTTATAGCAGATAAATGCCTATTGGCGTTCAAATACAAATGTATTACTCAAAATATCTTTTTTCATGAATGGAACGAGCTAGATCCACGAGAATGATGTCACCCAATTTATCGCATGTTATTACATATGAAAAGTGAACATGTTTCTCAATAGGAAATATTTTTTTTTATCTTATATCATTTTTTGATATTTATTTTAAAAATGTGCAATATTTCGTGAACGGTTCATGTTAGCGTTCTAAAATTTATGTCAATTCTTGTTTAGTGAAAAATTACACAAGATATGTCTATTTGCGTAACTTTATTAGAGGTTTTGATTTTTTGACGATTTTTTCAAAATTTCACTCGAAAATTTAGGGGGGGGGGGTTGAGCATTCGATTGCGTATAAAAACAACCGGCCTAGACTGTTGACGGATTGTAAATTTTGTACCAAATTTCGTTTGTATAGATCCATTCGATCGTCAGTTATCGTCTCCACAGACTCACTGACACACACAAACACTTAAAAAATGTTCGATTCGTGATCAGGGATGCTAGAAACATGCTCTCCCGCCGAAAACTCCAATTCGAATTTTCGTCCCCGTCACAATACTTTCCATATCCATTGATACATTATTGTATATAAGGAAAGCAAAAATCATTGTTTTCTATGTCTATTAAATAAAAACATACGATGTGGGCAAATTATGGTTTTTTCTACATAACTTTGCTTTTTTACAGTCAAACAATGCTGTTCAATATCCACGGTGTAATGTTTTTGCAACTGATTTAACATCCCTTAAATTGAAATTAAAACTCAAAATTGCTCTAGAAAACCACGTAAAGCATGGCGAGTTACTAACCGTTTAAAACCAAAATCACCCATTTTTAACACTTTACAACAAAGTTGAAAAGTGTTTATGACTTTGTTCATTCTGTCTGTCTGTCTGTCTGTCTGTCCGTTAGCACGATAGCTGCCGCAAAAATGACTTAATCAAAAATAAATTTTAGTATGTTGTTCAGACGCTCTGAAGGACCTATGGGAATATAAAAAAATAATATCACCCAATTAGTTTTGGATTGAACCCGGGTTGAAAAAATGAAATACATTTAGTCCTATGGAACCTAATTTTTCAAACATTTTTTAGACGGATTTAAAATCCACAAATTGCTTCGAAAATTTTAGGTAATATTCAAATTAATCCATAAAATATATAAAAAAAAATTCAGCGAAATATATTCACTAGTTTTTTAAATAAAAATTAAAATAATAATAACACCTCTTATATGAAGCGATCACATGACAATGATATGAAAAGATCACGTGACCCACTTCCAAATGATATATGGCATCCATCTTGTCTCAAAATTGCGATTTTTAATGTTCTTTTTAATTCATATTGAGTGTTGTATCCGTCGGAAAACCACTTTATTTTTGCTTAAATTCTGTGCATCTACATATTGAATCAACGCAATTACAATATATTTGAGTTTAAATGCTCATCCAAATTTGATTATTTCTACAACGACGCCTATTTTTCACTTATGGAAAATGTAAACAGCAAAGTATGTAGAATGAGTTGTATTAGAATTGCTGTATTTCTTTAACACAAAATCATTTAGTTCATGGAGTCTGCATAGCTGATATAAATGAAATATTCATTGATTTTACAAGGACGATTTTTTCCGATGAAGTTTTACGCATAGAGTTTAATTACTTGTAGCTCCATGGTCTTAATTTTTAAAATAAAATAAATTAGTATAGTATTGTGATGAATGACATGAATGGGAAATTATTTATGAATGAAATGCTGCTTTTATAGAGAGAGCCAGGCGTGTTATTTTTTTCTATGACGTCATTTGAATGAATTTCAGTTGTTTTCGATGAAGTTTTCAAATATAATTAATTATCGTAGTATTATTATAATTCCAAAATTATTTTCAAGGAATGTATCACATTTTAGAGATGTTTAAACCAGGCAATTTTCATTTCAATTGCGTCATTTGAATGAAGTTCATTTTTTTCGATGAAGGTTTAAGTTTTCAAATATAATAAATTAATGCAGATTGTGATAAGTTTTAAAATATTGCCGAGAAATTTATTGCATTTTGGACATGTTTAAATAACATTGCATTTAAGTTGGAAAGTGTTTCATAATCAATGCTTTAAGCATGATTGAACTTTCTTGTGATTCCATAGTAAAGAGCGTTTTATTGTATGGGTTCGAAACATGGAAATTAACAGAAGAGCAATGCAACAAGTTGAATGCCTAGCAGACTAAATGTCTGAGAAAAATTTTGGGAGTATAATATTTGGGAAGATACCGAACTTTACAAGGAGACTGGACTGAAAGCAATCGAAATAAAAAACAAACAAGAAAGATCGATCTTAATCAATCAAAAGATCAATCAAAAAATCAATCAAAATTACTGAATATGTTTCGCTGAATTTTTTATAATATACTTTATGGAGCAATTTGAATATTACCTAAAATTTTCGAAGCAATTTGTGAATTTTAAATCCGATTAAAAAATTTTCGAAAATTTAGGTCCCATAGAGCTCAATGTATGTCATTTTTTCAACCCGGGTTCAATCCAAAACTAATTGGATGATATTATTCATTTATATTGCCATAGGTCCTACAGACCGTCCGAACAACATACTAAAATTTCATTTTGATTAAGTCATTTTTACGGCAGTTATCGTGCTAACGGACAGACAGACAGACAGACAGACAGACAGAATGAACAAAGTCATAAACACTTTTCAACTTTGTTGTAAAGTGTTAATAAAAACGGTAGATGGCGATGGACTGGACATGTCTTAAGAATGAAACACCATAACATCCCTACTGTGGAACTTACTCGGGCGTCCGAATGAAAAATATCTCTAGGTCGACCCAAGCTAACTTGGAAACTAATAGAAATCAGGTGGGATGGGCGAGCTGGTCAGACGCAAGGACTGCAGCACATAATTGACCAGGATGGCGACACAAGGTGAAGGCCTTATGTGCCACTAGGCACGATGAGTGATGATGATGATGAAATTCAATTTGGGCGCCTTTAGCAACTCACGAGTCCAAATATAATGACTTATGTATGCTCACAGGCAAAATCTTCTTAAAACTGCAATTGACATTGACGCCTAATAAGTCGTCCATGGTTGTCCATGGATGACTTCTTTAGCGTCAAAATGCAAACCAATTACAAAAAGTAACTTATCTCGTAAACGGGACGAACTAAATTCACGAGTACATGATGTTGACAGACATTCACGATGTTGACAGATGTGTTACACAATGTTGTATATGGAAAGAGAATTTGATGATATTTACTATTTTTTAAATATTATCTATCCATTTTTCAAGAATCCATTTTAAAAAATTCGTACAATATTTCGAGAACAGTTCATGCTAGTGTTCCAAAATTTGCATCATTCGTTTTCTAATAAAAAAAAATTACGTACAAAATGATTTCAATTTTTTAATGATATTTTTTTCAAAAATTCATTCAAAAATTAGAGGGAATCTTTCGAACATCCGATTACGTTTAAAATCAATAATAGTTTTCCTATATTCATCGTTTCTAATAATCGTACCAAATTACGGCTAAAATGGTAATTTCATTCCGGAGAATTCGCATCCACAGACTCACGAAAATACGGACTAATATGCACACTCACACACTAACATACATACACACTAACATACAAACTAACATACATACACTAATATACACACATACTAACATACTAATATATGTATACATATACATTGAGCATACACATAAACTAACATACAAACACACACAGACATCACTACAAAAATGTTCAATTCGAGGGCATAAATGCTTAAAAGTTTCCCCTCAGTTAAAAATTCGAATTCGATTTTTCGACCTTGTCAAAATATTTTCCCCTATACATTATACTATGCTTGTCAAGTAGTAATAGTAAAGTAATAGTAGTTCGTTTCAATCACTCAATTCTAGAAATATCTTATTAACAAACTCACTGTGATAGTGACCAATCCACAGACATTCTAAATTATCTATGCGATCTTACCATATTGTTTAGTTCTACTTGCATCACAATCATCATCAGAAGGATAAGAAAATATGTAACTGGTTCAGATATCATACCCATGTTATTTATTTTTTTTTTAATATTTCGTGAAAATTCCTTAAGAGTTTGTTTTCTCAAGTTCACTCCCAATTCGAAAGATATTGCAATTTCTTTCGCCATTGATATTAATATCAAAAGCGAAATTATATCAACAATATTGATATAATTTCGATTCGATACCAATATCAATATATCGAATCATATCGCGATATCTTTCGATAAAAGTGAGTTTTGAATTACTTTTGGAACATTTCTATTTTATCCGTTTTTGGAAAAACAATTTTAATTAGAAAATAAAAGGAACTGTAATTTAGTTTTTCTTAAAATAAAAATTAAAATAATACAAAATACATTAAGTGATTAGTTAATTATAAATATCTAAAAATCGAATGGATTTATACCTGGTTTAAAATGAACGTTCTTTTCTTCGTACTGTCTGTAACATTTGGTGATAAAGTTTGACAAATTTGTCGAAATTTCGTCACTTGGCAACTTGTGGAAAATGTTGAAAATTTTACGAAAATGTTGCCAAATCGACAAAAATTACGCCAAATTGTTGAAAATTGAATAATCTTTAAAATAAAATTGAATATTTTTTATTACAATTCCTGTCGCTCTGGGAAAATTAATATAATTGATTCAAAATATAGTGAAATTCAGTGTTTTGGGGGTACGTAAGTTTTGTATTAGAGAGTTACGTTTTGTATTGGGGGCTTTGCAAAGGCATTGATTATTGATATTAATTATGTTTCGATAGAAAGTGGGAACCGTAAAATAATTTATATAGACCATTACCAAAAAATGGTTTGGAAGGTTAGTTTCTTTCCATCTCCCGAAAGTATATTTATTTAAAATTTAGGAAATATTACATATATATGAAAAATAAATTTTTGAGAATTATAAAAATACAATAAAGTACAAACAAAGATGAAAGTTGAAAAAATGCTAAAAGTACAAGCGGCGTTAAAAAATAAAATATAAGACTGTGGTCATGTGCCCAAAATGTGGATGACAAAAAATAAAATAACCAAAGCATGGAGAGTGGTCGTGAATTTTAAATATAGTGCATTGCCCTTATGATAACCCACTGTTATTTTGTGTATTGGCCCGTGTTATCTGAAAATAAAATTGATTAATACACATACATTGAAATTCATCTTATGCGACAAAGAAGTAACCTTTTTGGTCAAGTTACATTTTTATTACAATATTATTTAACAAGGAAGAGGAAGTAAGTGCGCTTTTTGGTCTGAAATTACAGGACATCATTGCATACTGTCATCAAAATAGTTGATAAAAATTTGTAATTGGTATTTTTATTAAAATACTATTTACAAATCTGAAATTAATTGATATCTGAACAATCTGAAACACGACAATCTGGGTAAAAATCTTCAATTTTTTCTGAAATTTAATCTGAAATTACAGAATATCATTGCTTAGTGTCATCAGAATTTGTAAATGGTACTTTTATTAACCTTTTGCTTACGGGTGGGACAGAGTCAATATCAAATGGATAACCTGTAAAAAAGACAGGTATATGACATGCCCTATCCCAAACAGTTCGATCCCCCTTTGCAGACATTGGCGTCCATGGACGAAAATGGATAGGGTATGTCAAATACTTTTTGAGAGGTTCTCCACGCTGTCCAACCCGTAAGGAAAAGGTTAAAATACCATTTACAAATATGAAATTAATTAATATCTGAACAATCTAAAACACGACAATCTGTATAAAAATCTGAAATTTTATCTAAAATCATAAAATCATTAGAATCATTGCTTGGTGTCATTAAAATCGTTGATGAGGAGTTATCAGAATTTGTAAATGATATTTTTATTAAAATACCATTTACAAATCTGAAATTAATCGATATCTGAACAATCTGAAACACGACAATCTGTATAAAAATCTGAAATTTTATCTAAAATCATTAGAATTATTGCTTGGTGTCATTAAAATCGTTAATCAGGAGTTATCAGAATTTGTAAATGATATTTTTATTAAAATACCATTTACAAATCTGAAATTAATTGATATCTGAACAATCTGAAACACGACAATCTGTATAAAAATCTGAAATTTCATCTAAAATCATTAGAATTATTGCTTGGTGTCATTAAAATCGTTAATGAGGAGTTATCAGAATTTGTAAATGATATTTTTATTAAAATACCATTTACAAATCTGAAATTAATTGATATCTGAACAATCTGAAACACGACAATCAGTATAAAAATCTGAAATTTTACCTGAAATTACAGGACATCATTGCTTAGTGTCATTAGAATCGTTGATGAGGAGTTATCGGAATTTGTAAATAGTATTTTTATTAAAATACTATTTACAAATCTGAAATTAAGCGATATCTGAACAATTTGAACAATTTGAAACACGACAATCTGGATAAAAATCTGAAATTTTATCTGAAATTACAAGACAATGGACATCATTGCTTAGTGTTCAAGACAATGGACATCATTGCTAAGAATCCATGATGAGGAGTTATCAGAATTTGTAGCTGGTATTTCTCACAAACTCTGATCTCAATTTTTCAGAAAGAGTGTATATTTAAACAACATTAATAGCGGTTTTAATACAGTTTTCCTCATTTGACCCACCTCAAATCCTATTGCGCCACGCATATACAGACACCCAATGTACGCGTAAATGCGTCTATTAGCGAGCTCTTTGTCTTTTTGAAAAAAATATAAATATTTACAAAGCACAAAAGGTCAACAAACACTAAACTAATTATTCACGTTCGTTTTTAGTCGCCATATTTTATCGTGCGATCACGGAATTTCCGTTTCCCTTTGATAGTGAAACTCAAAACTCTTCCAAATACAATCGCTCTCAGTTTCTTCAAGACGCCGATATATATCTGACGTAACCCACACACTGTCAATTGTCAATGATCATCGCGTCATGCCAGTGATTGTGAGGGTGAATGGGGAATTGTGTGACGCGTAGGGGACTGCGAGCTTATCGTGTTTTTTTCAAGTGGTTATTTTTTAGAGTTTGCGCTGCGCGAAGGCGCCGTCTTAACACGTGTAACGGACTACTGATAAACAAGTGTAGAGCATATTAATTTGAGAGCTTTTCCGTTTTTGAGTTCAATGTACTAAAATGCCTGAGACAAAAGAAAAATAGTTTTAGGACGAATTCTGGTAAATGATGTTGACATTACAAAAAATCCGATGTGGGCAGCACATGAATTTCCCTGCAGACTCAAATTCATATTTACTTTATTTCTTTAATCATTCATTAGATTGAGATTAATTGCACCAAATAGCACTAAATTTGCATTTTTAATTCGATTTTTGTTTTTATTTGGTAATTGGACATTCTCTCGAAAGCGGCGGTACAAAAATGCAAGAAATCACAAATATCTTGAGAACGGTTTGACCTAAAGGAATGGAGTTGATTTAATTATTTTTCTCGTCAAAAATTGCTTATAAAACAAGAATATAATTGATACATTTGAGCATACGCAGGCCTTTTTTTTTAGATTTTGGTGATTTTTGCGGGCTACTTGGTATAAAAAGGCAGGTTGTTATTTTCCGAATCGTATCAAAATCTAATCAACATCAAAGTATCCCACATATAATAACTAATATACCAAATTTTGTGAATTCGGTCGATTAGTATTTTAGCTAGAGTGGATACATGATATTTTTACGGGTCATTTCGCAGTAAAAGGCGGGTTCTGTTTTTCGAATCGTACCAAGAACTAATCAGCATCAGAGTCGCACGGAAGTGATTTGCCTACCAAATTTTATGAAATTCTTTCCATTAATTTTTGAGTTTGAGTGGATACATACATTGCACAGACACACACACAGACAGACACACACAGAGACGTCACGCAAAAAATAGTTATTCTTATTCTAGAGGTTTTAAAACGTGTAGATCCGTCGAAAACCCGAGTTGCGATTTTCGGCATGATTCCAATACTTTCCCTATACATCATCATGTATTGCAGGGACAGTAATAATGTATAAGGCGGTTCTTAGTTTTTAACGTAGAATTATATATTTGACGATTTTCCTGATGGCAATATGTAAAACTATTTCAAAGTAACTAATTAACTTATATTTCGCGCTACTCTAAATAAACGATTATCAATATTGATTGATTCCTCAATAAGCGATATTGTCCACATATTAAAATATTTTAATAAATAAATCACCAATTAGGGGCCCGTTTCAGTAATTTAGCGTCATTTTTTGCAAATTTCACAATAATTTCGTCAATCTGGGTCAAAATATCGCCAAGTTGGCAATACTTTGATAGATTATTCACCAAATTCGCCAAATGCATCACTAAGTGTTACAGACAATCGGAAAGGGGAGAATTTCTTATATACTAGAAGGTATGCCAGTCATATGAAAGTTAACAGAATTTGCAAAACATTACTTTGCAAAACATTACTTCCTGGCATCATTTTTATCATTTTGGCGATTTTATAACTTTGGAACCATTTAAAAGAGTCGCAAAGTTGGCGATGTTCTGCTAAATTTCTCGCTATGGAAAAATGGGTTATTCTTATTGTCTATTCTTATGTTCTTTTCAAGACATTGAACTTTCATCAATTAGAATTCATTTCATTGATTTGGCATCAACATCTAAAAAGTCACCAAGTTGGAGATATTGCGAGAAATTTGTCACCATAGTGTTGCCAAACATTACGGACGGAAAAAAGGGCTATTTTTATAGTAGATTCTTATATTATTTTCAAGATATTGATTTTCGTCAATTAGTTGTCATATCATTGATTTAGCGTCATTTATAAATGTGGAGAAATTTTCGTTAATTTGGCAATATTTAAAAAAGTCGCCAAGTTGCCGACATTTCACCAAATTCGTTGCCAAAATCTCGGCAAGCGACATGGATGGAGAAATAAGTTATACTTATAGCAGATAAATGACTATTGTCGTTCAAATGCAAAAGTATTACCTAAAATATCTTCCCTCATGAATGGAATGAGCTAAATCCATCAAAATGAAGTCACCAAATTTATCGCATAATATTATACAAGCAAAGTGAACATATTTCACAATATATATTTTTATTTTATATGATTTTTTTTGATAAATTTATTTGAAGAATGTGCAATATCTCGAGAACGGTTAATGCTAACGTTCCAAAATTTATGTCAATCGTTTTCTAATGAGAAATTGCGTAAAAAGTGACTATCTGCTTAATTTAATTAAAGGTTTTAATTTTTTGTGGAGTTTTTCAAAATTTCACCCGAAAATGTAGACTTCTAGTGTTCACGGATTGTAATTTTTGTAATAAATTTCTTTCGAATCGCACCTTTCGTTCGTAAAATATCGTCTCCACAGACTTAGTTACACTAACGCATACACACGCACACATACTTTCACACACACACACACACATACACACACACACACACACATACTTTCACACACACACACATACACACACACACACACATAGACATCACCTCAAATATGTTCGATTCATGATCAGTGATGCTTGAAACGTGCTCTTACGTCGAAAACGCGAATTCGAATTTTCGACCCCCGTCACAATACTTTCCTTATATATTATACTATGTATATAAGACAGGAAATGACTTGTGCTTCTACACAAATCATTTAATCAATGTATGTATAAGTGCATGAATTCAAAACTAGATAATTAGTATGTAATAGAGGCCCTATTCTGCTAAATCAGCATTGTTGCGAGTATAGAAACAAATGAATATCGCGTAATTGCTCATTTCTAAGGAGACTAAGACCATTACAGATATATGTGCAAATATTCAAATGTAAACATTTGAGCTCTTAGAGCAATATTGTACACTTAGGATATTATTAACAAGGGTGCTCTCGAATAATATATGTCTATTGGGTTGCACCTAATTAAGCGGTAAATGCATAATATTAGAACTAAAATAGTATATTCTATTAAATCGAGTGCGACTATCGATAGCTAAGAAGTGATACCTCATATCTGTAATTGATATAACATTACAGATACGATGCGCCACTCCTTAATTATTGTTATGTACAGTTAATACGAAGAAAAAAATAATTCTCGAACACCGCTTGTTATTTTGACTCCTCGAGTTGCACAGTAAAATCAAATGCATCATTAGATTAGTAATAATGTTTTCTATAAATAAATAGATAAATAATTTAGAGAAGGTGTTTTAATTAATAATTTAGAGAAGTGTCATCTTCATATTAAATTTTCTTTCAACTCTATATTTCAGAGGGCAACATTGAACTTTTGATAAGAGATTCTGAATTTCCAGGTCAAAGCATCCCGAATGCATATGAAATTTATATATTTTATATTTATATATATACTATATATATATATATATATATATATATATATATATATATATATACATACGTATTAATGGCTTTGTATATCTTCCATTCCGGATGATTATGACTATTTGTCCACACTTCGCATATTTATGAATGTTTCGTATGAAAATCTCATTTAGATCTTATCTACTACGCATGTTTTGTTACTCTCCAAAATTTCGTTTCAGTTCTTTATGGTATTAGTTATAATTTGAAATTCGTATCTGACAAAATAGTTTTTGAAGGGGTTTATAGTGGGAATTTTAATTAAAATTCGTGGTGTAAATTTTATTCATTACCTTGTGTCCGGTCTATTATTATTATGAATTGGGATAATTATAGATCGACAAACATTGACCAATTTAGCGTTATAGACGATTTGGAAGAATATCATACCTACTCTCAATCTAAATCATATTCCTTCAATAGATGCAATAATCTTAGGTGCAAAACTTGTCCTTATGCTGACCCATTACAAATTAATAATAATTCCACTTCACAAAAATTCTGCAAAGTTTTTAATTGCATATACAAACTTAATTGTACTATTTGTAACTTATCCTATATTGGCCAAACCAGCAACCCTTTACATCTGAGAATGAATGTCCACAGGGATCATATTAAAAAATGTTACCATAAAGCCTTTAATGATCTCCCTACTAAAAATCAACTTGAATATCAGCACTTTGCTACACACGGATTTAAAAATGTATCCCTTCATATTTTAGATATTAAAACTTCACTCACTGATAGATTAGTATTTGAAAATTATTACATTAAAAATATAAAACTCTCTTCCCCTATGGCTTAAATCAAATTTATAATAATAATAATGTTGTTAACAATAGTTTTGAATACATTTCTAATAAATCTTCAGTATATAAACATCTTTTTCAACATTCAAAGTCATCAACGTATAGTAAAAAGCGATATAAGCGTGGCAAAGGAAAAAGTAACTTAGGTAAAACTATTGATTACAATGCAGACATTTTGAAATTACAATATAATTATTCTCAAACTTTCAATATTCTACCTGTTAGAACTTGGTTAAATAAAGTCAGAAAATGCAAATTAAGTATTGTTTATACTAATTTTTTAAAATTAAAATTAACTCATGAGCATTTTAAACATTTATTTTATGATTTGCTTCTTTCACGTACAAATTTCTTAAATTACCACCTTCTCCCTTCACCAAATCCACATACTAAAATAGCTTACTGTGTAATTTCTTTTAAACACCCTATTCTTAATTCTCTTAACTTCAATAATTTATTTGCAAAACATCAGCACTTGTTACCCGTAAAATAAATCAAAATACAAAAATCCTTAAAATATAATTTACCAATTGGTAGAACTATTTACAATTACAATGAAGTTTCCAGGACATTAAACTCCGATGACCTTTCATCATGTGTATGCAGCAATAAAAATCTTGCCCCTTATGTCAACTCCTCTCATGGATACATTATTACTGGGGATCTCAGTATAGTTCAGGATGATATACTTAGGGATATTATGAATAAAGGGTCTAAATTTCGCATTCCATTCTGCCATCACCCTAAACAACTTCTTCAGTCTCTATCATTTGATTTTGATAAATTCATATATCAACTTGCTTGTTCACATTCCATTCCTATTGAAGCATTCCATCTATGGAAGTATATTACCTTACATCTACTTAAAAATGTTATTATAAACACACACACATTAAATTAGCGAAGCCTAAGTATCCTTATAAACAACTCCTATCTGCTATTAAAGAACTACAACAACATTTTGTCATAACTTATGTAGATAAAGCTTCTAATAATTATGACATCATTTGTAAAAAATATTATGTTTCTCTGTTACAGAATTACTTAAAAAATAATCAAATTTTTAAACCCATTAATAATCAGTCTATCAAAATCAAAAATTAAAATGCTAAAATTATATACACAATTAAATATTAATTGTAAGTTTTTTAAATTTCCTTTTGTTACTTTGGTTACTAAATTCCATAAATCACCTCTCAGTTTTAGAACAGACACTTGTGGACATAATACCTTTACCACTACAGCTAGTAAATACTTGCTTAACTGTTTAAATAGAATTAATGAATCTTACATTTAGGAATTCAGGATATTTCATTTTGAACAATAGTTTTGATTTAGTAAATCACCTTAGCAAGCTTCCACAAATTCTTGGTTTCCATACCTTTGATTTTAAAGACCTATTTAATAATATTGTCATTAAAGATTTATATAAAGTTATTATATCTCTTTATCAAGACTATCTATCTGCCAATAATGTTGCATTTAATGTCAAAAACTTTCCTATGCTCTTACACTTTGTGTTATACAACAATTATATTATCCAAGGTGATAACATTTATATACAAACATCTGGTGTACCACAAGGTGGCTGTAGTAGTAGTATACTCGCTAACTTATATATTTATTATTATGAATGTCAGTTTAATTCTAATTCATATATTATATATAGATATATTGACGACTTAATTTGTATTATCATTGATGATTCCTATCCAATTAATATTGATTTTTACCCATCTAACCTAGAATTAATTCCTAATGAGCCTAGCGTTAGTCAAACTGTAAATTTTTTAGACCTAAATTTAGATACCCTCAATAATCATGTAATCACCAATCTATATGACAAAAAAGATTCTTACAACTTCACTATCATAAAGCTGCTATCATATCAATCTTGTAATTCTATTCAATTGTTTAGAAACATCATTTTAAACCAGCTATTTCGAATACATCGACTTTCTGATCCTCGGTTTCACTTTCTCCACATCAATAATCTTAAACGCATTTGTCAAAATTACCAATATCCCGAAGTATTTGTAAATAATATTATTAATAATTTCAAATATACCACGTAATCATTTTACACATGCATTATTTATCTTTGATTGGATAACTCAATTTTGAGAATTCACCCATTCTTATCACCTAACTTACCACTTGGTCTGAGTCTAATACTGTTTACTATTTTCGAATGACTGTTTTCCACTTTTCCTGAGTCCTATACTGATTACTATTTTCGAAAGTCTCCATACATATTATGTATCGTTCAAATGTATTCATTCCGGTGCCCACTCGCATTGACGAAGTGAGGTGAAATGCTCAGTCGCTTGTTCAACTTACACGCGGTGGCAATGCTTGTGAGTTCATATTTCTGTTCGAGGAAGTATTATTTTTCTGATTTGTAATTCAATTGATTTATTTTTCTCCTTCCACTAGCCAGTAGACAGTTCCAATGGTGTCTATAGTTAAATACTATCGCCATTGTCAGAAACTGGCTATTCTATCGGTTTTAATTCGAATTGTATGGCTGTCCTGATAAGAATGCAATTTCGAACTAACCGCCATTTTTGTGTAGTTTTAATTGACTGTTCTCTATGTCTTAATCTTTTATCTTGAGCTAATTATTATTGCCTTTCTCATTTTTGCCGTGTTTTATTTTTATTTTTATTTTTATTTATATTTATATTTATATACTTTTATTTGTGAATTTTGTATCCTAATATTCTTCTCATCCCCCTTACCATTGTAGTAGTATGTTACCTTCTATCTTTATCCTTAGTTTTGGTCTATAGTTACTCATTTGTAACAGATATGCTAGTGATGGATTTTTTTGTACATACAGTAGTTTATGCGTAATTTTCGATTAAAATCTTTCAATTTATATATATATATATATAGTAATATATTTTTATATTATTATATGCCTGCTTGGAATTTCGAACTCGTAATGAGATATTGGTGTCCAGTTTTCCTATTATATTTTCCGAAATAATTTGACTGTCAAAATAATTCCTATTTAATGCTGCTATGAAATGTAATGAACCCAAACACAATGTGTGCCACTGTCTTCTTCAGAACAATTTTTAATATTAATTATTATAATAAAATTAATATTTGAGAAAAATATGAATAAAAACTTGTTTAAATTTTGACGGCAATTGATTCAGCATTATCGGAAATCCTGGTGTGCAAAATTTTGGTTTATTCCTTTCAGTAGTGCTTATTGAAACACAGTCTCATATTTAAAACGACTGTATCTGTATCTATGGCGAGCGTTTTCTTAACTAATTTGCGCTTCTAAAAATTTCGATTGGTGTCTAGTAAAAGCTTTTACTATAAAATATCGTTAGTTACGGAAAAAAATTTGGAAACAGATTTTGAACTATTTAAAGAAGAAACTCTGAAATCCGGGCTTAAAAATGTCTCTCTGAACAATTTATAATAATGAGTAAGTTTCGTGGTCGCAAATTCATGGATGTAAAATATCAAAATAAACATTCCAACGGATTTGGAATTAGCTCCTTTTTTAAATTAATCCGTTAATGGCAGATTAAAAATGGACATAATTAGTCTGTGTCTATTTTCGGCTGCATAGCTGGTGATAACAAGCACGTAGCAGAATGCAGCGGCCAGACACTTTGCATATCGGGTGAATAGTCCGTGCGATTTTCTTCATTTTCGGTTCTGTCAGTCCAATTAAAGCGCTGTTGTTGCCAGATGTTATTCATGAGCTATATATATATATATATACCGGCTCTCCGGGAGTGTTGTCGCGACGAAAAGCATGCTTAACCGGGGTGAGGGGGTCACAACTCCCCCCGGCCATCTTTTGGTATATTGTTTCCATCCATACCTCTTTTCTTTTTGAAAATTTTTAATCCTCTTTTTAGTGCAGCTTAGCGCCTTTTAAGTGTGATTTCTGATGATTTTATAATATTATATTTCACGGTATTTTCATATTATATATATATATATATATACCCATGTTGTGGCTTGGTACCAAGCATATCAGTGGCAGATCATTCTACGTGCCGGCGCAGTGGAAAAATCAACAATATACTACTGCAATAACTTCCCTTCGTAAAGAGCGATATTGCAAAAATTCCAGAGCCATTGTCAGTTACGAGTTCTTCAAACAGTGACTGGTTTAATTGCCGAAGGTGACCAGATAAAAAATTATTAATGTGTCCTACACATGACTTTCTCATATTATACTTTAGATCTGATGCCGTTAAGTAATCGGATTTAATTTAACTTTTGAGTACAAATTGGAATGAACTAGGAACAGAACCTCCTGGATTGCTCGCAGTTAAATCATTTCGCTACCAGCTAGACTGATTTGGTCATGTAAGGAATGACCTTGTATAAAGTTTAACCCAATTTAAATTAATATAGTAAATGTGAAGATCCGCATTTGATTTTGAAATATTAATGTTACATTTCCAATGAGTATTGGGGAGAGTATAATAGACAGCTGGTGGATCTTGCGTGTTCTATCAGAAAAAATATTAGTACTCAACATTCAGGGGTGCACATATACACTGTTATAGAATAATATCCTTCCTTAAAACAGCATTTCCCTTTACTGCGTATTTATTCATGCTTTAGTGGAAGATATTCTATTACTCTACCACAGTCAAAACCAAACAATACATAATGAATTTAAAAATATGCCAAGGATCTTTCCTTGCTGATATCCTTTATGCTGTCGAGGAAGCACGTGCTTTAAAATAACTTGAGTGGCTAATGAAAAATGAAGCACTTGAAAATGGGTATAATTACTTTAAGAATTAATTACTTCCGGATATTTGAATAATACTAAAGTATTATTCAAGTTGGTCTTTGGTAAAGTGTCATAGCGTGTCTTGTATACTTTGCGTCTAAAAATTGTTAAACTCTAATTTCTCCTCACTTTAAGGAATATTTATAGACAAGCAGGAAAAATACATTATGTATAAGAGATTTCCAGATATATGTAAAGAATTTTTAAAAAAAAGGATATTTAGCGTTAAATCTATTATAGAACTATCACCAAATTGACAGCACTTGTTTAATGTCGCTAAAGTGGTGACAGTTCAATCTCTAGTTTTTTTTTTTTTATAATTCCAGTTGTTTTCTAGAAAAATTGAATTTAATATTTTTGATTCGTCATATAGCGAATTTCAATGTTCTTGGAACAGGTACATTTTGTAGGTGGGGGTGGGTCTAAGAGACTGTAAAGTATTTGCATTTTTTAGGGGCATGTATAGAGATGTGGGTCAGAAAATTCTCCTATGAAAATTTTCGGAAAATTTTCCGCTATGTTTTTCTGGAAAAATTTTCTCCTTAATTATTTTTTATTAATATGAAAATAGAATATAATACTCTTTCCAAACCATTTTTCTGAGAAGCAAGTAGCTTTACAAGAAGTTTTTGATCATGAGTTTTCAGATTTTGAAAAAGTAAATGAAGGAGGATGGGTGGGGGGAGGGGGGAATATGTGTACTATGTGGGCCTTATTTTATAGAAAATAAATGGATGACAACCAAAATAGTAGTGACATCTTACACATTCTAAAATAAAGCAAATACAGTTTTAAGAAAATTATTCTTTCAGTATTAAGTTCTCAAACATTTATAACAATGTTTAAAAAATTGAATATTATCACATCTTCTGCTGAGAGAAAAATGCTTTTATAGCACTAAATAAAAGCTTAACTCTTCTTGCAAATTTGTCTATTCTTTTACATGATACTCATTTGTTCAATTACAAGCAGGTATATCTTAAACACTTTTTAATATTATATAAAATAATTCATTTCTAAAAGTGCTTAGTTACAAGCATTTATTTATTTATTTTTGTTGTATAATATGTTTATATATTTAATAACTTATTTTTATACATATAATAAACTAGTTAAATTTTTTTTGTTATATTTTATGAAGATGGTCGAATGCTTCCCTTTGAATTATCAGTAGGAAATGATTGAAAGAAATACAATATTATAATGAATTCATTTTTCAATTATAAAGGGTTTTTATTTTTTTTTCTGAAATTATATTTTGTAATCTACTTTTTATACCTATAATAAACAGTAAATTATTTATGATTCTGATAAAGTTTAACAATTTTTAGTTATTTATTATGATATTCCTTTTGTGCAATGCCATAAAATTGGAATTTTGAAGATGAAAAAAAAACATATTGTAGATGGAATAGTTTTTTTTTTTTTTTTTCAAATGCAAGTGTATTTAAGGAAAATAATGAATTGTAGCTACTAACTGCAGCATGCAGATACAGGAAATTTTCATGCATAATTTTTTTTTATATATTTTTAGATTTAAATCTGTTTTTAGCCTTGTTATGTAATATATGTTTGACTGTAGCTGTAATATAAGAATAAATACTTTTATAAGGCACTGAACATATTATTGCAGCTGAAATGTAACATATCGAATAATTTTAACATTTCCTGGAAAATTTTCCGGGAAATTTTTCAGGAAAATCCACATTTCTATCCATGTATAGTGAATATTTTTGATAGGGGTTGTATCATAAATAATATTATCTAAGTAGGTGAGTAGTATTTATGTGTCCAGGAATTTTAAGAGCGGATGTGTTACAAGGGTGTTGATGGGCGAGAATTTTTAATATAACTTTATGTATTTTGTCATGTGACATGCTTACCATCTAGTATTCTAATCCTTTCTCTCTGGTTATTTTAATCTATACTTGACGAACACCTAACCTATTGTTGTTGAGACCCAGACCGTCCAACCTACCAGAAAGGTGTAAGGTAACTGTTTGGAAGGCCGGGAAGTGCCACCAAATTTATACCGGAAGCCAGTGGAGGACGCATCCACGGGGACCGTAATCTCCTTCCCCTACCACCAACCTCTCGGAAGGACTTACGGACCCATATGTTTAACGTTATCGTACTCAGCGTGAACACGGCGGCAGTTTTGGCAGCGGAGGGAATCGAACCAGGGCCTACCGAGTGCAATTCCCGCGATCTAACCACTGGTCTACCGCGTCCTGAACAGATAAGCTGTAGTGGAGTTGAAGGTACGAGATTTATTTTTCCGCCAAAAAAAATAATGCAGCATAAAATTTGATAAAAAATATTTTTTAAACTAGATTTCTTTAATATTTCAACTGCAAAACAAATATAAAGATTAAATAAAATATATTTAAAGTAAAATTTAAATATTTTTTATACATTTAATGGGATGTGGAATATTGCATTCATTCGCTTAGATGGCAAAGTTAGTTGAATTGGTCTTGGCGAGATATAGTTGTACGGAAAACGTATGAAGGAGACCTCTATGTTACTGGGAAAGTTAAAATTTACTTTTTTTCCCCAGCCAAGCTTTCAATTTATAAAACTATTAAAGATAGAACCAAAATTTAAACGGATTTGAAATTTTCAGAAAATTTCAACTTAAATACATGCCCGACATGATGAAATTATATTTTGAATTGAAAAAAAAAATAATGATATAAATTCATTTTCGCTTTATTAATATCGGCAGATTTGGATAGCGAAGATATTTTTTTCTTTTGCAGCCAAATCGCAAATCGTTTATTCTATTATCCAATTCAGAAAGCTGTGATTTGATAGATAACAAAAATAATATATACCACAAAGGAAAACTAAATACTAAATGTGGACGTTATATCTACTCCATCTCCCGTGATATTCCCCACAATCTAGTACATCTATGTGGCACACGCAGAACGGGGAAGCCCGATAAGGTTCAAAATCAGAAGAACTAAAATGTGCCGCATTAAGCAACAATATACAAAATTTTATATTACTATGAGTAATGAATGAATACTTTTAACACGAATTCTATGAATCCTTGAATACACATTTTACATTATGAGCCGATTAATTTATGTTAGTTTTATTATTTTTCTTAATTTTATGTGTACATACATGAGTTTATAATCGTATTCTTAAGCAAATGTAATTCCATTTTATTTAGTATGTATGTAATCAATTGTACTTTAGGACTACTGCGCGATTGAAAAAATTATTTTAAAATGTATTTTTATTTTTTTTTTCTCTGTCGCCAAAATTAACATCAGGTGCTTGATCTGGCAACCCAATCACAGGTAACTGAGTGAAAAGTCTCTTGTAGCCTACACAGTGCTACAGATTCGGTGTTTGCTGAGATTTTTATAGTATTCCACATCTTTAGTGATTAGACACCAACTCATTAGGTAAATTGTATTTATTTTAGGAAAAATAAATAAATATTAATGACATTTTTACGTTGAATTTTGCACTTTTGTATATATATATAAATATATATATATATATATATATATATATATATATATATATATATATATATATATATATATATATAAATATATATATATATATATATATATATATATATATATATATATATATATATATATATATATATATATATATATATATAAATATATATATATATATATATATATATATATATATATAAATATATATATATATATATATATATATATATATATATATAAATATATATATATATATATATATATATATATATATATATATATATATATATATATATATATATATATATATATATATATATATATATATATGCTAGCAGCAAACCCGTTCTTCGCACGGAATATATAATATAAACAAACTTATAATTCGCAATCATGTGCAAATTCTGTTAAAATATTAAATTTATTGCTCCTAAAGAGAATACGAATATCTGTTCTCACTATGCAAAATTATCTTCACGGATAGATCTGAAGAATAAAACATTCTGGTCCCTTTTGTAAGCAAATTTACAAAAAAAAAGTAATTGAATCAATATATGCAATCTCGTACTACTTATATTGTCGCAGATTAAAAATATGCCAGTGTGTTAGAAGAAGATTACCCGTATTACAATATGAGTCTCAAAAATCTTTGCCAAAATAAAAGAGATAACGTGATAAATTGAAAATATCAATAATCCGTACTCTTTATACCAGAAGGTCGTAATTAATTCCAATATATGTCAATATATATCAAAACATATGCCAATATACCTGTACTATTTATATTCTCGTAGAAGATATACCCGTGTATTTATAGAAGATTATTGCAACGTTCAATGTATGAGTACAATGTATGCAACGTGCAATGTATGAGTACAATGTATGCAACGTACAATGCATGAGTTTAAACAATTTTTGTCATAATAAAACAATGGCATAATAACTTGAAAATATCAATAATCCCTGAATCAATAATCGCCGAAAATATTAATAATAATAACGTTTAAACCTGAAGAACGTAATTGATATTATCCAGTCAAAAATGCTATAAGAAAAATCAAATCGTTCTTTTCTAAAATATATTTTTATATCAATTTGTTTATTATTCAAATCGAAAAAATAATAATTAAAATTAACATACAGATTTAATTTAATTGCGTTTCTGAGCAACATGATATAAGATAGAATATTCCTCATAAACTGCGAAATTAAATAACCATTTTGATTTCTTTATACTTTTCATTATTCAGTAAAAGCTTGTGAGAAATAAACAATGGTGATAGATTTCCAATTTAAATCATGTTTCAACCAATTCATGTTTTCAGAAAGTGACTATTAGCGCAAAAAATCTCCCATCAAACTCAGAGATAAAATTTTAATTCACTTTCAAACGATTTTCAAGCTTTTCGCTTGGATAAACCACGGAGTTAGAGAGTAGAACTCCTAGGAAAAAGTTTCGTTTTTCATTAATATCTCGACAACCCCTGGACTTAGATACTCGAAACATGGGATAAATTTATGGGGGGCTATTTAAAGGCTACGCACAAAATTTCATCAAATTCGGTTCAGCCGTTCTCCCGTGATGACGGGACAAATAGACAGACAGACAGACAGATTTTCAATTTTATTTATACAGATTTGTTTTCCCGACGGCGATAAAGTGTGAAAGCCCCAGGCCGTCCGGCTCGTCCAGAGGACTTGGAGCAACAGAATGGACGACCGGGCGATAAAGTGTGACATAAATAAATGAAAATAATGATGCTTTTTAAATATGAGAATTTATCACAGTAAATATTTTCAAGTAGTATTAAAATTCATGTATTTTACACTTTTTATTTTGTTAATTTTGGGGCTATCAGTAGGGGAACATTAGTTTTATATTTACCCCAAAACGGGATTGTTGTACATGTACACAGTTTGAAAGAAACTCGGCTTAACTTCATTATCTTCTACATCTGCTACAAATTTATATTTAATTAGCATTTAAAATATTAAGGTCGTTTGTTTTTGTAAGTATCACTTAAAAAAGCTGAAAGCACCAGTGATATATTTACAGCTGGCTAAAACGATTTTTACGAGGTTAATTGGCTAACAACAAAGAACATCGTCTTACTTTTTAAAAAAATAATTATTCATTTTTGTAAAACAAACTGACAACTTTTGGCGTTCAGCTTAATAATTTTGCTGTTTTGGGATGAAACATAAAATGTGCATCTTTCTAACGAGTTTTCTGTGTCAAGTTCGTAGAAAAAGTTTCTTTCATAAAAAGATTTAATAGCTCTTTTGTGAAACTTCCAACGCCTCTTTAAAATAAAAAAAATAAAAAGATAAATAATGGTAAAAGGATGGGATGTATATAACAAAACGCAAGATTTTCCTGGAATCTGTGATAAAACTGGAACACTTTTCGCAAATTAGAAAATTCACAAATGGTTAAACTGAAAAGATATTTAAATTAGTAAAACTTAATGAATAAAAAGTATAATTAATTCTTTAACAAGCATACCTTATTTCTTCGGGATTTTATTCGAGATTTTTTAAGAAATCTTCAATTTTAGCACACTTTTAACGCCTGATATTATAATCACCATTTGATCTTCTCATACATTCATCATATACATACAGCTGAGTGAGACTACATGACTAAAAAACACTTTCACAGCACAAACTACTGAAGATAGAAACTTGAAACTTTGCACACATTTGTGATTCAACTGCCCTAGATAATGAGAAAATTCTGAAATATTTTAATTTTACGCGGTAAACTTATAAATTGCAGAAGTTTTTGTTTTAACATTCTGTCAACTATTATCCCAAGAACGGTTAAACACACAAAATTCGTTTTCATACCGTCGTGTGAAAAGAAATATACTACATTTTCTTATTAACTATATGGGTGTACAATCAACCGTTCTTAAGATATTATAATAGTTACAGCAGACATTTTTTTATATTTTATCAATGAATGTATTTACAGTTTTTAATCCAATTGTAAGTTGTATTAATAGACGCGGCCTGAATTAAGTTGGTTAAACAGCCTAATATTTTGTAATTTATGTAACCTTTAAAGTTATAACTGTAATTTATGTAAAATATAAAATTATAACTATAATTTATGTAACTTTTAAAATTATAACTGTAATTTATGTTACCTTTAAAGTTATAACTGTAATTTATGTTTCTTTAAAGTCATAACTGTAATTTATGCAAACTTTAAAGTTATAACTGTAATTTATGTAACCTTTAAAGTTATAACTTAAACTAATAAAGAATTATTAAATTAAATACATTAACTAGAAAGTTATAATTGATGAAAAAAAGACTGGCCTTTAGGCAACTATTTGTTCTCAAAACATGAAGGACATATCGATAAAAAAATCTGACTGATAAAACGTATCGATTGAAAAGCACAAAATCAAAGCTAATTGCATATCTTCTTTGACACGAAAATCCATTCTCATTTTTATTTTACCAAGAGCTGGAATTCCATATTTCTAAAGAAAATAAGAAAAATCTGTTTTTATTATTTTTCTTAGAGAGAGATTAAATTACATAAGAAGTGAAATCGTTAAAATCAACAAAAAGAGATTCTTACCGAATCATTCGAAAAAAATATGTGTAAGATGGGATTTTAATTCGATTTATTCGAATTTGTTTTTTCTGTTCCTATATTTTCTAGTCTTCGGATTTCATTAAGTGCTAAAAAAATATTATATATGAATGATATATCTGGAATTTGATTTTGCGATCAACTACTAATGTTGCTTTTGGAGACACATTGTGGAAAAAAGGATAGTTTTGAAATAATTTTTGCAGTAACTATTAACGAGTTTCACTTGAAATGTAATTGGATTTTTATTGTCATACAAAAACTAAAATAAGTCACATTTCCCTAGACGCTTATCATTTACTACAGATTTATTATTTACTATCGACTCCATTACCTAATCAGTGAGTCTGAAGTAGATAATGTGTTTATAGCAAATATTAAATCTATTTTTAGATTTGATATTAACTACAGAATCATTATCTACTACAGAGTCATTACATACAACGGATTCGATATTTTATGCAGATTCATTGTTTATTACCGATTCACTGTCTTATACAGATTAATTATTTACTTCACACTTATCCACTACACACTCATTATTTACTACAGATTCATTTTTTAATACAGAATTATTATTTAATATCGGCTCCATTGTCTACTATAGATTCATTATATACAACAAAGTCATCATCTACTACAGATTCATTTTACAATAGGTCCTTTATTTACAACAGATTCATTGTTTAGGGACGCGAAAGTCCAGTGGTTAGCGCGTGGGGATTGCACTCGGACGATCCGAGTTCGATTCTCGATTCTTCTCAAACTGTCACCGTGTTCACGTAGAGTATGATCACGTTAAACATGTGAGTCTGTAAGTCCTTCCGAGAGGTTGGTGGTAGGGGAAGGAGGGTACGGTCCCTGTGGTTGCCTCCCCCATTGAGTTCCGGTCAAAATTGGGTGCCACTTCCCGGCCGTCCAAACAGATACCTTCGGGTAGATTGGACGGACTGGGTCGAAGAAGAAGTAGGAGATTCATTATTTACTACCGATTCATTATCTTATACAGATTAATTATTTATTACATACTCATCTACTACAGATGCATTATTTACTACAGGCTCATTATGTACTACAAACTAATTATTTATTACATACTAATTATCTACTGCAGATTCATTGCTTGCTACAGTCTCATTATTTGAGACAGATTCAATTTTACTATTCGCTTATTTGCACGAATAAAATTATTTTTATCGCATAACATGATGAATATTTTTCATGAAATGAGGCTGAATCCAGGAAGTATTGCGATGCAAGTTTTGTCCCCCTACAGTAAATGCAGAATAATGAGAATTAAAAAAATGTTTCGGTCAGTCTTCTTGTTATGGCCGATTATAATCGGCCATGACAAGCAGTCATATGCGAGCATTTTTCGAGTCATGATTATGACTCGAAAATTTTTCAACGGATTTGCATAACTTTAATATTGGTTTATATTAGTAATGAGCAGTATGTGACTAAAAATATTTTAAATTGTGTACTGTATTAACACTATGTAAAAGTAGTTTCCAAAGTAAATAATAAATTTCAATGAAACTTTTTTATTAAATAAGACCTAATCAACAGAGTTTTACCCTCCTACATATGCCTGTGAAACAAATAGAATTTAAATACCTTTTGTCTGACCGTAAACGCTGCTTAAAACTGGAAATTGTTTTAACAGATTTACATTTTTTTTTCAATGGGCCATTAAGCTTATTGCAAGAAGATTCATGGTTAAAATACTTTGTGGGACAGATGTAGTATAATCCCTTTTTCATTTTTGGCTAATTTAGGTGAGATTCTGGCAATTTCTGCTATGATTTGGAGAACATTCCATTTTGGCAATCCTTTCCGGGTCTTTTATCGATCTTTTGCCGCCAAGGTAAAAATCGCAACATTCCATTCTGATAACGTTTTCCTCGTTTTTAGTCGATCCTTTGTCGTTTTTGTTGTCAACTCAAAAATCGCACTTTTTTCGCCGTTTGTGCAACAGTTGATTTGTAGCAATTCAAGCATGGGCCTACGCCCTCTTCGTGGGCTTAACTTGCTACGCTCGTCTGCTAAAAAAAAAAAAAATCACAGAATCCGGCCCCGCTGGCTGTCAGAGGTGGTACGCAGCAACAGCTGTTTGTGCAACAAGTGTTCTGAGGCTCATAGAGCACAACATGAAAATCAGAAAATTTTCTGAATTTTAAGTTTGGCGACAAAAGGGCGATTTTTACGTTGACAACAAAAGACGACAAAAGGGTGACAAAATAGGACAAAAGGGCGACAAAAGATACGAAAAACGTTGCCAGAATGGAATGTTGTGATTTTAAGGCGATAAAGAAGCGACAAAAGATGCGGAAAGGGTAGCCAGAATGGAATGTTCTAAAAATCATAGCAGAGATTGCCAGAATCTCACCTAATATCGCCAGAAATGAAAAAGGGATTATAATACATCACTACCTATTTCGTATTCTATACTCCGCTGATTATATTTCCCTATTATCACCGGCAACTTTCAGTATTCTGAGACGCTTTAATCCTTGTGAGGTCTTCTAGGCAAAAGTGCATTTTAGGACACTCTCCATAAAACTTTTATAATGAAAAATGTACATTGAGCACGGAAGATGGGCCTAAGAGATTAGTTGGTCCTTACTTTGCGTCTGCCTACTTTGTCTATGGTCAAAAACGACCCTGCGAGTATTTAGGTCAGTTACGCATAAAACAAAATATTTTATTACGTATATAATTAAAATATTTTCTTTTTGTTTATTATTTTAATTTTTTCTAACATTTTGAAAAAGTGAAACTTTATTTATCGAATAATTACGTAAAACTAATTAGCAACAAAATAACGCATAAGAGACCTGACTAGTAGTTGCAATGAAAATCATAGATGAAACCTTGGAAAAATTAACCAGAGTGTGGCTCAACTCGATTTTCTCAGATCAGAATTCATAATTTTTTTAATATTTTGCAACAAAATATTTGAAAATCCGATATCGTGGGTCCAAATGATTACAACCATAGTATGCTACTCTTCACCTTAATGGGTTTGAAAAACTTTTGATTGATGCCATACTTGCAAATGTATCGTCGGGGATGGGGGTAATTTGCTCCTCCCAAGGTGGGCGGCTAATGAAATCACAAAGAAAAATAATTGTATCACTGCTATTTTATACAACAATGATTGAAACTATGAAGTCTCGCGATCATTAAGCCATAATCAAGCACAGAAAATAAGCCATAAATGTATGATTATGTGAAATTCTGTCCAATGCTGCCATATTAAAAAATATATAATTTCGAATGAAATTCAAAATCTTCGCTCGAATTAAAAAAAATTCTATCTAGCTCTAGATTTTCATATAGTAAATCCGGATATAAAGTTTCTTCAAAAGCCATTAATATTTGTCGCTGCTAACGCGTGCACAAGAAATCGACCACAGACATCAGACAAAGAGACGGACGGGGACCACTGCAAAAATAGTGAACAAGTGTTTAGGAGCCCTTAAAATATATATTGGCATCAAAATCTAGGAATCGAAAATTTCCGTGAAATCAATACTTTCTCAATACTACGTATAACAAAGTAATAAAACTTAAAGAATGTTTCAGTAAAAGTACAAATATATAAATTTCTAATGAAAACTTATAAAATATACGTATTTTCTAAGTAGGCAATAAGAAGGTTAATATGAGATATGAATATATGAGAAAGTCGAGTCGCGATTAACAGTCTAGCTATTTTATATTTGGTGTATATTTTCATAGATATGATCCATACATATATATATATATATATATATACAGGGCAGGAAATGAGGAACAGTCATTTTTTAACAAAATAACGACAGATCAGGCATAGCATTGAACAAAAGCTATCAGCAGCGTCTTATATACAGCTTTTTAGAGCTTACATTCTATTCGATTATCTCACATTTTCAAGGCGTTCTGTATAAAATTTCAGAGATAATCAATATTTTAAAGTATAAAATATCAAAGCAAGATTCCCCCTGCTTTGTGTGAATGAATGATTTGTTCCACTGGGGTGCCCAGTGTCTGCCATCCGATATATTCCCCCACCCTCTGAGGTTATTTGAAAGATTTTTCAGTTGCTTCTGGCACTCTGCAGTTATTTTTCTGGCATGTTTGACGATTATAATAACATTTTTATTTTTATTGTTTTATTTTCGGCAGACATATGCTAGAGCACTAAGCAGAAGGCGCGGCTGTACAATTTGCTTTTGTTAGTATAACACTATTATATAGCAGCGTGAAGCATGACGTTATATGAAAAAACTATATTTCATACAATTCTAACAGAAAAGAATAGGCGCAAATATGAGCCTCCAACGCTAACCAAAATATAGTCCACGTTGTAGTAATCGCTATATAAGAAACCATAATCTCCTCCTGACTTCTTCTTCTTCTTCGACCCAGACTTTCAGATCTACTAGAAAAATATAAGGTATCTGTTTGGACGGCCGGGAAGTTCCACGCAATTTAGACCGGAACCCAGTGGGGGAGGCATCCACAGGGACCATACCCTCCTTCCCCTACCACAAACCTCTCGGAAAGACTTGCGACCCACATGTTTAACGTGATCGTACTCCGCGCGAACACGGCGACAGTTTTGGCAGTGGCGGGAATCGAACTCGGGCCGACCGAGTGCAATTCCCGTGTGCTAACCACTGGGCTGTCGCGCCCCAATCTTCTCTGGTCTGTAAAACTTATTGACAATTTGTTGAAAAGACAACGAATTTAGTGACAAATTTGGCGGATAATAGGCCGGTGTACATATTCGACTTTGTGCCTCTTACTCGCTGACGCTCGTCAACAGCCAGTGCTGGTGGACTCCGTCCTCTGTTTGTTGCTGTTCATTATTCCGAGGCGCATCGTCCCGGGTACTAGAGTACCTGTGTATTACATTTCATGGCCGTACGACACTCAGATTTTCCGCTACAGACGACATGAACTGACAGACAAACAGGCAAACATATAACATTATTATTATATATTTACACTATTCAAGAATAGTACATATGGTAGCTTCTTATAAATGATTTACTTCACTTTTAAATAATAAAATGCAATAAACATAGTTATTTCAGCAGACGTTTTGAAAAAATAAAGAAAGATATTTATTTATAATACAATCTGTTGCAAGAAATATTAGCACCCATAAGAATTTGAGTTGCAGCCTTGACCCGGTATGTATGTATCGTTTGAGGAGATTAGAATTTGGGAGCAATAAAATTCGTATTAAGAAATGGTAGTAAAAATAAGATAGAATTTTAGTAAGTGGTAATTCCAATCCCTGTAGCTATACAAGGCGATATTCGGTCAGACATAAAGTCCATTAAGTTGTTTAAGTCCCTCTACAAAAGATTCTGCCACAAATGTTGCAACTGAAAAGCTAATTCAGTGGCATTCTGAGAAGGCTGCAATTGGCGTTCCAACATGTCCAAAACATGTTTTATTGGTGATAGGGCTGAGGACCTGGATGGCCATGGGAGTATACTAAATCCTCGAAAACATTATTGAGAAATTCATGCAGTATATAGTTCAGTGCTGTCTTGTTGGTAAATGGAGGCGGCCGATCAGATTGGCTTGCAGTACAACTCGAGAAAATCGCTATCCCACGATATGGCTCTGCTCACCAGACTGTCACACCACGCGTGATGGACTTGAGACGCTCGACAACAAATGCAAGATTGGACACTGTTCACTCCTCATCTACACATATATGCGGTGAAGAGGGATGGGTCCTGAAAGAAAAGCGAGATTCGACGCTAAATACAACATGCGTCCAATCCAACGCTGTCCAAGCTCACCGAGCTAGACACCAATCCAAACAGCCCTGCCGATGTTGAGAGTTCAGTGGTAGGCGCTTTAATAGACGTCGACACCTAATACCACCTTCTTCCAAACGTCTCCGAATAGTATATATTGATTCAGAGTGTATGGGGGATAGCAAATGCCTTCGAATGGTTGATAGCTACGCTCTTTGTGTGGACGTGGCTTATTTCCTGACTGAACGATTCTCTCGAGCAGTTTTCTGTCTGAAGCGTCCTAACCCACTTCGGTGATTACATGTGCCTTCTTTGATCCACTGTTGCCAACACCGAGCTACTACATATCCCTCCGACCAAGATGGCGAATGATACGTCCGTCGGAACAACCAGCTTCACTTAGGCCTACGATGCGACCCCTCCCTAAACCCTACAAATATTCGTTGTACCGTCGAGTACTTCTCAAAGGCATCTATGTACATAACTTGCAGTATCAAAGTAGAAAATCTAGTTCCAATTGCCTTTAAGTGAGAGCCCCGGTAGTTTTAAATGCTGCAAGATGCGCTGTTCCCATACGTGTTGCATGGGCCCTATAGCAACCTGGACGCTGACAGTTGTATTTTTTGCGTAACTTTTAAAACAACATTTACATGCTGAGTTTCATGGCTGTAGTTTAATTTTTAATGGATACATATGTTTTTTTCCAACAGAGTGTATTTTATAGATTTAAAAAAAATGTTTGAAATATTAAGAATCTTCCTCCAGTATACTCACTTTTTAAATCTACAGGCTTCTGACGTGCATCGATTGAAGTACCTCATTTCTTTCTATGTGCTAAATTTGTTTGAGTAATATCGTGACGAAACTTCGAGAGACAGACACACACAATCTTGAGACAATAGTTTTCAGAGATGCTCGAAGAAGTGTCCTCAGAAGCGAATTTTTACCTCATTACGTTACTTTATTTTTACAAGCACTGTGTAATGTAAAGAAAGTAAAAAAAAAGAACGAATGTTCATTACTGTCTCCTCTTTTGAATGAGTTTGATTAAAAGTATTTGGACAAAAAGAAAAGTAAAGTGAAGTTGAGAACTTCAGGAAAACACAAGACTCAATCAGCAGATTGCTAAAATCCTTAAAATATCCAAATTCAATTGTGCGTTTAAACTTAATAAACTCAGTTTTTATAATCTTAAAGATCCTTCAGAAATTTCTAATATTTGGGGAATTTACAGTATTTCTTGCCAGTGTGATCGTTCTTATATTGGTCCAAACTAAGCGTGCTTTTAAAGTTCGTTCTGAGTCATATGAAAATTATGTCAAAAACAGGAATTTAATATATATTCAATTGCCTAGTTAGTCCTAGTTAGTTGTGTAACATATGAAAGGAGGCAATACAAATTCGCTTAAGAGCATGTGCAAATATAAATAGTACTATTTTTATATTGCGCGGGCGCGTATGTCTGTAGAGGTTATAATAATAATAATGTGACTCATAAAAATGCTTCTAAAATCAACATAATTTAGGATAAATAATTTTTTGACATACGCTATATCCGAATATCTAACTCACAACGTTTTGTAGCCGTTGTTCACGATTCCATGGGTGAACACACTATCTGAGCACCGACTGCCATTTTTTCTTCCTCTCTAAATTGCAACACATCATTTAAAACAGCGAAAATAAAACGATAACAGCTGAAACTAAATATATCCTGTTCTTATATTCAGAAATATTTATTTAAATAAAACTCTACCCGAAGAATGAACGATGCAGCGAGAAGGAGATAAAGCGATTTGTTCTACTGCAGTTGTAATATCCTTGGTTGTCATTTGATATACTGTCCTGTTCTCCATTCATCATTAACATTGATATTTCTAGAGTTCTTTCCTGCGATATGTGAAGGTTCTTTATAAACTTATTATAGAGGATGGATATAATGGACATAGATGTGATGTCGTGGAAACAAGTGTAATGATTTACTTTTAGTAATAATTTTTTAAACGAGATCATGCTTAAAGGTGGTTTTTATTTACTTCGCAGTTACCATACATGTAGTAGCAATTCGGGCACTATGACAGAAGGCATTGCAATACTATTCAATGGCGTTGCAATACATCTTCTCAGATATGAATTACATAAAAACCCTAAAATAACTAGAATGCATTATAACAGAAACCAATTTAAAAATCTGATAAAAAACACTGAGCTTTGATTCTAAAGACATCGTTGAGTGTTTCTTTATTTTGCGCTGACAAGACGTTTGTGATTTGATCTATAGACAGCAAAAAGCGATTCAGAGGAAACTTGATGGGAACGAAACAATCGCTGACCATGGAGGTAAAAGTAAGGAGTTAAAACTGCATATTAAGAAAACGCCAATATCGTTTGAGCCACTAATTCAAGGCGCTGGGATAAGTATTCCTGAATTGTATGCTTTTCTATTACTAAAGGATTAAAATATTTCTTTAAACTGTCAATTTTGTAAAAATAAATTATTAGCGCAATGAGCGTATTCAAAATTATTTTTCCCTTAAATTTATTTTTATCTCCATATATTTTGTACTCTATCGTACATCTTTGAAAATAAACTGGTTAATTATACTCATAATTATCATTTAAAAATAATTACAAATACATATACTAAATATTACGCCTTTCTGTTGTGTCAACTAACAATAGTAGCTACATAACACTAGGGACATCTAAATATAATTCTCAAAACATTATGGCATTTTCATGCTTTTCATCCATAGGAGTTTTATCTCCTTCTTTCGAACTACTTGATTTATACTGTAGTACAGAAAACAAACGAGATTCGGTTTCACATAAGGTTTTTCGCTGGGAGAACAGAAAGAAAGTTGAATTTTGAATAGACATCGGTTGGTGAAAATCAAGGATTCTCCAACGTTTATCTGCATTGTTGGTAATTATTTTAAAATCACGGCATTTGATATACATATAAATCTCAATGCTACAGTAGGCGAATAATGATGTAATAAGTTTGAGAATAATGGCGTTATATAGGCAAAGCTTTAGCAATAAACTTTTGAGGGTAATAAATTTATAATTCGATTTAAAAGAACGAACTGGTTTTAGAAATAGTAAATGTTATTTGATAAAAAGTAATATAATAATGATATCACGATGATATAATAAATGATACAATGACATGATAAGTGGTGCTAAACAGCATGAAGCATAAAAGTATGGAAAAATCGAGTAGGCTTTTATTCCGCATTTGATAGGACCTTTGTTATTCTTTAAGAACAGTTACAGCAAAGGTCGAAGCGGTGGTCAATCGGTCAAGGTCAGGCGTTTCCTTTTGATCGTTCGGTTGCCGGTTGTGGGTTCGAGTCCCACCTGCGGACATGGATGTTGTGATGTTGGGCGCGGTGTGTTCCGACCCCCACTGGTGCGCTGGGGCAACGTCATGTTACGGCTAACAGGTTCACGGCTCTGGCCATTGTTTAGGAGACATTGACTGTTCATGTTCGGGATATTTATTCTGTTTATATAATGTATTATTCTCTGCCATTTGAAGACCAAATTTGCCAGAGAAAAACAGTATTCAAATTAATTTATACATTCAAAAATGCATAAAACAGGGCGAAAGGAACAGGGAATGATTATAAGCATTTCTTTTTATGATACTAAATTTTAAATACGTAAAACCAAATGAAATTTAGTGGTGCCTAATAAAATTACGAGAAAAATTACATATTCTGAAAACTAAAACGTGTAAAGGTAAGAATGCATCTGTTATGATTGACCCATTTATGTAGACTTCTCTCCAGACATTTTTCTTGTCTTTTGCTCATGTGGTTGTTCTATCTTTCTATTCTGACAAAGGAGGTGATTTTTTGCCTATAAAACCAGTTAATAATTTTAATCAACTAACTGCGATTTTAATCAACTAATTTCAGTGCAGAAACCTTACTTCAATTCAATAAATTCAATTCCACCCGTCTTCGATTCAAAGAGTATAGGAAAATAAATAATTCCTTTATTAAAACTTTTTTTTTTCATTTCTATCGGGAATGAAAGAAATATTTATCTAAACAAGACCCCACCCGAAGCCAAAACGACGGAACTCGAGATAAAAGTGATTTGTTCCACAGCGGTGGCAACGGTTGTCATTTGAGATACTCTCCCGACCCCTGTCGGTCATTAGCGCTGAGATTCGAAAGCGTTTTTGCCTGAGCTCTGTGCAGTTTATCTTAGATAATGATTCGTGGAGGATGGGACAAAAAGAAAATGTCTCAGAAAAACATGCAATGCTTTATAGTAACAATTTATCAGCCAGCACTATTTTTACAAGACCTGCACAACACAAAATTGGCCTTGGTGACAAATTTGATAAAATATTGCCAGCTTGGCGAGTTTCCGGATATGTCGCTAAGGTAACGAGAATCAAGAATCTCTGAAAACTAAATGCAATATTTCGAAAAATTAAATTTAATTTCTTTGATTATCCCTGTCATTTTTTGAATCATGGTATAAAATGTAGCGAGGTGTACCTTTCAAAGGATGGGCACATTTTATTAAGGGGGGAACTATGGGTATAAAATGACTGCGATTTGTTAGAAGTCGTATTGTAATTAACAATATTCATCCAGAAAGGTTCATAGACTGCGCATATCCAATGAATTTAGGAGCGTAAGTGTTGCAAGCTGGAACATGGGAAGAAATATTTTACATATTTTCATGCAATTAGACATGTGAAAGGTATCAAGTTTTATTATAAAAGTCAAATTTGCATGCCCCCTGTGTAAATAAAAGCCTTTTAAGTCAGACGTTTATCCTATTAACATTCAGTCATTTTTACTTTCCTTCTATACATAATGTATAAGGAAAGTATTGTGACGAGGTCGAAAATTCGAATTCGAGTTTTCGACTGGAGAGCACGCTTCAAGTATACCTGATCACGAATCAAACATTTTTGAGGTGATGTGTGTGTCAGTGAGTCTGTGGAGACGATATCTCACGAAAGAATGGAGCGATTCGAATGAAATTTGGTACAAAAATCACAATCCGTGAATACTGGAAGCCTATTGTTTTTAAACGCAATCGAATTTTCGAGTGAAATTTTGAAAAAATCAACAAAAAATCAAAGCTTTTAATAAGGTTACGCAAATAGACATTTCTAATGTAATTTTTCCTTAGGAAACGATTGACATAAACTTTAGAACGCTACCATGCACCGTTCTTGAGATATTGCACATTTTTCAAGTAAATTTATAAAAAATCTCATAAATTAAAAAATATATATTAACTGTTGAGAAACATGTTCATTTTTCATATGTAATATCATGCAATAAATTGGGTGACATCATTCTCGTGGATCTAGCTCGTTCCATTCATGAGAAAAGGTACTTTGAGTAATACTTTTGTATATGAACGATAATAGTCATTTATCTGCTATAAGAATAACTTGTTTCTCCGTCCATAACGGTTAGAAATATTTTGGCTACGAATTTGGTGGAATGTCGCCAACTTGTTGACTTTTTTAAATGTTGCCAAATTAACGAAAATCTCGCCAAATGGATACAAATGACGCTCAATAATGAAAATGATGAATCATTGAAGAAAAGTCAATATCTTATAAAGAATATAAGTATCTATTATAGGAATAACCTATTTTTTTTTCTGTAAAAATAGTAAATCCATTGTATTATATAAGGAAAGTCATGTGCTGCCGACATCAGATTTTTTATTTTGCATTCATTAATTCTAACTAAATTATGTTAAGGAGTATCTAGTGTTTACTTTGCAAAGTAAAACTTATTTTATATGTACAAGGTTCCTTTCCAAGTCCCTTTTCTTTCAATTAACTTTCGAATGAAGTGCTCAAGAGCTGCAAAAATAGGATCCATCAATAAACAAGCGACAGTCCGCTATCGATTGAGAAAGTTTCCAGCAGTTACAGCAGTAAATTGAAGAATTTGGAATTCCTATCTCTAAAACAAAGCAAGATAGACGGAAATTTTCAATTTCAAAGGTGTAGAGCGTTATGTAAAAACGTGTACTTTGCACATAATATGCACACAGACTAGAAAAAATGAAGTAAACGAGCAGGGAAAATTACTGTGCTCATCATTTTTTTGCAATTTTTATACAACACTATCATTATACCCGTTCTTTATGTAATATAAATAAAATTGTGTCATATAAATAAACTTATGTAATATAAATAATATTATGTAATATAAATAAACTTAAAATTCACAATTATGCGTAAATTCCTATAGTATTTAAAATTGCATTGTTAGTTAAAATATTATATCTGTATATAATAAACATTTAATTTAATTCTCCTAAAATGAAGTATAAGAATGCTCCTGCTATACATAATTATATTAACAGGCAGATCTGAATAATAAAGCATCTCCGTCCCTGTTGGAAACAAATTTACAAAAAGTGTTAAATAGGATCAATATATGCCAAAATAAAAGCACTGAAAGGGTACTAGAAGATATATATACCGGTACCATTTACAGCTGTTTCAACAATTAGTTAAACACAATATATGAGCTTAAAATATCTTTGCCAAAACAAAACAGACGACAAAAGAAGTGGAAAATATCGATAATTCTCATATGTGCATTCGTCGAAATAATCCAGTCAAAAATGTAATACATTTCATTTATACAGGGTGTCCAGTGCTATCTGTGCCCAATGGCTACTTCCTCAACCGTTAGTCACAGAGATACACTTCCAATTGCAAAAATGTTTCAAATTTTAATATCTATTATCTTAGAAACAGTTTAAATCAATAAATACATTTCTGAAAGAAATACGAAATATAAATTTTTATACGGTCACGCGGTCCTACCAATTATATTTAGGAAAATCATCCTCATACAAATTCATGCAAAATAAAATAAAATTCCTTTTACGACCGAAATTCACACAGTTATGAAGCATTAAACTTTATGACTTAAGTCGCTTTTCCACGCATAAAAATCTCCCGTTTCAGGCAACCAACCAATCAGGTACCGTACTGACCATTTCTCCAGGCATCCAACCAGTCAGAGACCGTATTGACCATTTCTCAGCACAAAAAGTGCTCCAACTTTAAACAGCTATAAGTCGGTCAATTTTGGTTGTAAAAGGATGATTTTTTTTTATTTTGCATAAAATTGTATAAGGATGATTTTCATAAATATAATTGGTAGGACCGGGGGACTGTATAAAAATGTATATTTCGCATTTCTTTCAGAAATGCATTTATTGATTTAAACTGTTCCTAAGATAATATATTTTAAAATTTAAAACATTTTTGCAATTGGAAATGTATATCTGTGACTAACGGTTGAGGAAATAGTCATTGGGCACCGATAGCACTGGACACCCTGTATAATTTATATTTATAAAATTTATATGTATAACATCCTATATATTATTTAAATCGAAAAAATAAATAAAAATCGTCTGCCGTGTAAATACATGTGATTTAACATACAGACATATTTTTATTTTTATTTACATAGATTACTGCAAAAAAAAAATAATTCTAAATAAACTAACATTAGTAAATTATGTAGATTATTATTTTTCTACGCGAATTTCTCGCCAATTTCTTTAGAGATAATTCAGTAGTAAGCGAGGTATTTGCATAATTTTCGCTGTTCGTCCATCTCATTTTTTATCATCTGTGCACATATTATTTGCAAACCGCACACGGCTTCTCATACTAAATAGAAAACGCTCCACAACAGTGTTTGTCAAACATTTTTGTTCGCGGAACCTTTTGGAAATTTAATTTGGCGGCGGAACTCCAAAAGGAGATAAAGTTCTTTGTGGTCCAAATTATGCAATCAAATTTTTCACGTTTTTTTTTCATTTCTCTAAAAATATTTCAGTTAAAAATTAAAAGCAAGCTTAAGAACTAAGGCAAAACCTTATATAACTATTCTCTGTATTAATCCAAGTTTTAAAACTCAAATAAGATAAAATAATAATATTTCTTGCACATTCACGAATTTGAGGTGTTGTGCGATGAAAATAGTTTAGAAATCGCTAAATTATATGTGCATACCCCCGCAAGAGGAAATCTGTTATTGCACATAAAATACACTTCCTCTACTTTATGGTCTGAGGCCCATAATAGCGATATATAATAATTTTCCTCTTATCATAATTCACCCCAATCTGGGAGAGGCGCCCCCTCTTTTGTGTGAGGAAATGGCGGTTTTTGTCCGGATCTTTGTCGAAGCTCGACGCTAATCTCTCCTATTAAGACCGTTCCATTAATCTTCTTTGAAAGGTTTGGATTCTAAAGTGATTCTTTGTAAGACTTCCAGAATCTTCGGCATATTTTATCGAGCAAGCAAGTCAAATAGTTGCAAATTCTTCTTCTTGAATTCATTTAAAAAATATATTTGTCATGTTTATATTTAGACGAAGGGTTGTTCCTCCGACAATTTATTTTCAAATTTCAGATTGTACTGGAAGCACACATTTTAAAACCTGAACAAATTCCAAAAGATGGTCTCCCTTTACCTCTATGCATGTGCCTGTGTATGGTTAGATGGAATCACAATATCTAAAGAATAACTGTGCGTATTTCTAAGAAATTGTGCTGGTGTATGTATTATGCATAAAGCTAGAAATAAATGAAATTTTTTGTAAGTCGCAGGATAAAATGAGATTTAATCGAACTTTAAGGTATGTGGAAAGTAGACACAAGAAATTAAGAACATAAATACTTGTTCATATAGTAGTCTCTGAAGCCGTTTTCAGAGAGCATTTCTAAAGTTAAGAATGCTTCCTGAAGGAGTGTTCAGAGATAATAAACTTAACTACTGCACTCTTGTGCAACCCAATATCAACTTTAACGGAATTGAAAGTCTATGTGGAGGGACTAAAACTTCCCGATGAGGTTAGCATAATTGTGGCACATAGAAAGCTTTTTGCAATCGTTGCAGAAATCGGCTTTTTTATTTTGAAAGTAATATGCACGAGACCAATACATAGATTTATCTGCACCAAGAGCGTTATTCTATGAATGCTTGTATTTCTCTGAAATTTTCTGTATGAATGCAACATGTGAACACTTGAAGTAATTATAATTTTTCGTATATAACATGTTTTTAATAGGAATTATTCGAAATTTAAGATATGTATATTATCGCTTTTTATAAAAACAACGACACTGCCTGGAGCAATAATAGTAGTCTAGTAAGAAAGACACTAGTAGTTTGAATTTCATTATTTATGTGAAAGTTATTAAAGTAAAATTTAATAACATGAACCGAATGAATGCACCAAGTTTATCAGATTGCCAAACTAAGTATTAAACGTATTTTTAATACTTCAATATGAAATGAAATTTGAGTTAAATACTGTTTTAAATGTTTTAATAAATTTTGTAATTATATTTGCAATTATCTTAATTGTATAATACGTCTAATGAGGACATTTATCTAGCGTACCATTCTTAGAATTATATTTTTTGCCTTCTCTAATTATCGATTTCTATCGACAAGGTGTAAATTTTTCAAATAGTTTTTTTATTCTATTTTGTTTTTCTTGGTGGAATAAAAAGAGAAAATAGTGTTTCACCCAGAATAACATCAAAATATCCATTTCTTTGAGTAAGCTTATATTTTACACAATATGACAATATTTTATATCAACATAATAAAACTCAACTGACACAATCTCGAGTTCTTAAACTTTACTTCCATCTGAGACAAATTTTCTTATAAATTGCTTTTATCTTTAGCTTCACCGAAATATTTACGTACATAAACTGAGTACATAAACTGTTACTTCAACTTTAAAACTCTAATTGCAATGCTGGTGTCTATTTCAATACTTTCCCTATAAAGGAAATATGAATTGCAAGAAAATTTCTAGTATAATAGCTTCAATGCTATTAAAAGACGATTTTGAATACAAATTAATGGTATTCTTAAAACATTATAAAGCTAAGTTATTTTAAGTTATGTATACAATATTTCTCTTTTTTTTTTACAGTGGCAGTTGTGATTGCATTTTTTATCTGTTGGGCGCCATTCCACGCACAGCGCTTGATGGCCATCTACATCACAGACCCAACTGAAGCTGACGTAGTTGCTTTTGGATACATCACCAACATATCCGGTGTTCTGTACTATGTCAGCGCCACCATCAACCCCATCCTCTACAGCATACTGTCCCTCAAGTTCCGGCATGCTTTCCGAGACACACTGGGTCGGTGTTTGGGACGGAGGTCATCAAGACGGGAAAGAGGTAGACATACGAGTATCTATAACAGCACTTTAAGATCAGCAGGATACGAGGCCACAGATCTTACATTGGTGTCCGAAGTGGGACATCAGGAGAGTAACGGATCCAAAAAGCCCTTTAAGAGTGTTGAGTTTAAGGACGTGATCATCACATCTATTCCACTTGCTAGAAAAAAGACTGGGAGCACCATCAGCAATGCCTCATTGACCATGACAGATGCTTTTGACGATTCGAGTATTTCTGAATATATTGATCAAATGAAGGACAGTCAATGCTAAGTTACTGTAAGCTTCGTTATGCCCAAATGGCAGTTATTTGTGTATATTCATTTTTAGGTCTTTGAAGCTTACTATACTTGCGGGGAAGCAATCTTGATCGTAAACACTGATATCAGAAAAAATCGGCACTGGCTCCAGTCCGCTGGAGCCAAAATAATTTTACGTGAATAAAGTTTTGTAACAAACAATGCCAATAAATGTTAAAGCAGTTCAAAATATTAAATATAGAAATTATAACTACCTTTTCAAAATAGTATACTATCGGAATTATAACCCGACTTATTTATGGAACTGATCGGAAATTCGAATATATATCCTTGTAGAACTTTCAAAAGTCTACAAATTGCTATTTATAACTAGCACTTTTAGTTTTCTAGATATAAGCATCCTAAATCTTAAAAAAATTTCAGTCTACTTAATTTGATATGACTAATTAGTGCTCTAAACCTAATATATTAAAAAAAAAACAAATTATTATTAATCTAGAAACTACATTTCCTACTGGAAAATTTTGTCATTCACTCTTTATATCTATATTTTATAGTGTAAACGATATTGCGAGTAAAAGTAAGTAAATGAAGCGAAAACTCAATCTGACAACTTTTTATTTTATTTTATTTTTTGAAAAGATATTGTCTAAAATAGTGAAATTACTTTTGTATATTCATAAATTTTACTATTTTTCCGTTAAAACAAGTATAAATTGTTTAGTTTTATTTAATAGGTTTGGATTAATAAGCTTTCAAATGTCGACATTTTTTGTAACGCTGCAATTTAATCCCTATACTCTGACCACTGATGTTATTGATATCAAAACAGTAAATCTCCGATGTCTTGCAGTCCACATTTAAACCCTAATAATAATTAGAAACACAAATTTTTATGGTTTTACTCCAAATCAACCAATTTCTATAATTAAAATTCAAAATTATATTTATAGTTTTCCATATTTCAATAAAAAGTTATTTCAAATGGACATTAACGAAATAGTTTGTTGTAATGGTAAACGTTTAAAGGAAGAGTCCAGATCGAAATATTAATTACGTCATATGCTTAATACGGTCTGATAACATTTATAGGTATAAACCTACAAGAGATTAAATATATGTTGGCAGTCTTGCGGTGCATAGCTTTGCATTTGGTTGAGTGACGCTCCAAAAGGGGAATAAATTTGGTGAATTATTACGTCTTCATTTAATGGATAAACTACTTTAATAATATTCAAAAAAAAATTTCATTACCAAATAGCTCAAGTCTGATAAAAATTTCAGTTACGAAACCCAAAAAGGACTAAATTTTATGGTGGTCACAAAAATAGAATCTCAAGATAGACGGATTAATAGTTTATCATTCTTTGAGCTAGCTATAGGGTTAAAATTGTTTTGTGGCACGCAAATCAAGGTATGCAATAAAGGTAAATAATGGGGTATATAACCTTAGAAGATATTTCCCTAAATCTAACCAAAATTTTAGTATCAAAATCAATGTTTGCCCAGATCGAAATCAGTCCAAAAAGACCAATATTTCAGCGATTTTAAATGGTCGGGTTTAGTGCTAGAATACTACGTACAGTAATCAAATGACAAAAATACGATTTCTCTTGGAAATGCTAAGCTTACAAAATCTGACCAAAATAGAAATAAAATTTATTATAGCTATTAATACCAAATTCCATTGTAAAAGGTATCAATAGTTCATTTTCTTACTTTAAAATGTTTTTGTAGGGCACATAAAATTACTTTGCAGCGATATTTGGCACCCGATTTGTTCATTAAAGAACGACGAAAGTATAAATCATTTTCGAACTGGGCTGGTTGGGACTTTGCAACAGATATTTTGGTCAGATGTAGTAAAATTCGATCTGAGATATATACCTACATCCCACAAAACCATTTATATCCATAGACAGATAAACTACATGATCGTTTTAAAATCCAGTTTTAGTCACAATCATCAAATTTTGTCTGGATTCGATTTTGCAACGGAAATTTTGGTTAGATTCGCTATTTGTAACAATAGAAAGATTTTTTTAAGGTTGAGGGTCAGTAAATCTTCTGCCCTATCCGCGTTTTGTTAACTTTCGCAGAACACATTTTTCGCCGAAATTCTGCTCAAACAGTTGCAGTGATGTACATTCAGATCCCTTTATCAAATTTATAGAATGAGAAATGACATTTCCGTGATTGTGACATTATTATATATGATCTGTTGTTGCATTCAATACTGTATTAGAAAGTATAGATATTTTAAAATGTTCAGTAAAAAATAAAAATAATCGGTATGAATGAAATTACGACAACAGATGGCAGCACAAAAAATACTTTGGATTAAAATAAAAAATGTATTTTATGTTTTATCGGGTATTAAATTTAGTTTTAATATAATCTAAGCATTGCATTTTATCTTTCAGAAAATATTTCGCAACGGTTTGAGCAGAATTTCGACGAAAAATGTGTGCTGCGAAAGTTAACAGAGAGCGGATAGAGCAGAATATTTACTGACGCTCACCCTTAATATTATAAAAGAAATTTTTTTTCATGAACTGACGATATAATTATTTATACAAGTAGCCTCCTTTGAGGATTCTACCCCACTAAACGCAAGGGTTGTGCACGGAAAACGGATGAAATTATTTTCTTGTAGGCTTACAGACCGTATTATACGTATGACGTAATTATTTCGGTCTAGGTTTCTGGTCTATTTGACTAATATACACATATTATACGTATGGAGACAAAGCTGCCCCAAAATTGTTTTCGGTGCACTCAAGTTAGCTTTGTCACAAGTGTATTATTGAATATTTCAGACAATTTAGAATTTTCTGATATTGAGGGAATATTAGTGACTATGACCAGCACTTTTAATGATTCCAGGCTGATAAATGTCAACTGTTAACGGATTTATTTTGAAGTTTTGAGGAGTATCAAACATTTAAACAATGGAATTTTTAATACTGAAAGGAACGTCGGTATGGAAAACGACAGGCATTTCTGAAGAGATTCCAGCATTTACGAATAAACCGATCAAATAAAAGGCAATAATAAGAAAAATGTGAGGGAATTTTCTGTATTAGGGAATTTTTTTATACTGATGTATTTTTTATTATGTCTATGCTGAAGGTGCTAGATTAAACACTACTGACTTTATAACTAAACAGATATGAGTGGCAAGTTATGTTAATGACAGTGTTCATTAGCATAGAAAGAAATTGTGTGTATGCTTTTTAGAAAAACATTCGAAATAAATTTAAACTCGTTGTTCTCGAAAACATACCAAGTATATTCCATTACTATATGATGTTAGTTTATCGTGTACCAAAATATATGTAAATTTTGTATGCACTTCAACTCATACATGAACAAATATAAAAATATATGTCACTATGGTAGTTTCATTAGAGCTTCAGCAAAATCGAACATAAAATTGAAATGCAAAAACAAAGTATTTGCCTCTTATTACCAAATCAAACTAAGTTACCAAACTAAGCCAAAGAAAATAAGCAATTTCTGGAAATCTGATAGGAAATTCTTCAGTTTAAACCAGTTAGAAGAACCAGTTGAAGAATGAGTAATTTATTTCTTACACTGTATTATTGCACTGTATTTTATAATTTATGTTATAGATAAATCTTAAATTCCCCAGCACTCATACACACACTCACACACAAATATATACAAATTTTCCTAATGTTTCAATTCTTAATTTTTTGATTTTTTGATGTCTGGAGTCTGAGTCTAGACATTTATAGTAATGTACTATTGTCCAATCTGAAACAGACATTTATTTGGGTTAATTAGAATTAAATACTCAGACCTGAAGGTGAATTTAATTCTTTTTAATCTTCGAATTTGGGCCGGTGCTGATCTTTTCTATTATGGGCATTATGGCAGTGGTTTTGCTTCTATGGTGATATTACTATTTCACGATTGCTTATTATATATATATATATATATATTATATATATATATTGAATATATATATATATATATATATATTATATATATATATATATATATATATATATATATATATATATATATATATTAGAGATATATAATAATAATAATCCATTGTAAGTAAATATGAAATATTAAAATCACAATCAGTCAAACCACAGCTACAATGCCGATAAAAGAAATAAACAGCATTGACTTAATTTTGGAGATTAACCAGACTTAGATTCCTCTTCAGATCTGAGCATCTATTTCTAATTAACCCAAACATATGCTTGTTTCAGATTTGGCAATAGTAAGTTACTATAAATGCCGTAACTCAGACTACAAGCTCCAAAAGAGTAACATTGAAATATTATTACGAATTCAAGAATTACCATGATCTATGAGGCAGGAACCCAACTTGCACGTGGTATATATATATATATATATATATATATATAAAGTAGAATTTCTAAAAAAAAATTTTTTTTTTAGAAATTCGACTTTATTCATCAACATACTCTGCTTCAAGAGTGATACATTCATTCCAACGCTCCTCTAACTAACGCTCCTCGATGCATTTCTTGTAGAACGATTTGTCTTTGCTCTCAAAGTAGGCCTCAGTTTCGGCAATCACTTCTTCATTTGAGCCAAATTTTTCAATCAAAATCGATCTTTTTGGTTCAAGTGTGTAGTAATGGATCCATGTTTCATCCATTGTCACATACTGACGCAAGAAATCCTTCTTATCTCTTTTGAACAGTTCCAAGCTGCGCTCTGAATCGTCGACGCGTTGTTGTTTTTGGTCCACAAAACGCGGCACCCACTTCGAAAGCAACTTACGCATGCTGAAATTTTCGTGTAAAATTGTAAACACGCTACCTTCTGATATCTTTAAGGTGTCAGCTATCTCACTCAACTTCACTTTATAGTCTTTCAAAACTATTTTGTGGACTTTTTTTATGTTTTCCGGAACAACTGCCGATTTTGGGCGACCAGAGAGTTCAGCATCATCGGTGTTTGTACGACCGCGTTTAAATTCAGCATACCTGTCAATAATAGTTGATTTCCCTGGTGCAGAGTCTCCATAACGCTTATCACGCCACTGTTTGGCTTCAACAGCATTTTTCCCCATCAAAAAACAATGTTTAATCAACACACGAAATTATTTTTTATCCATTGTTTTGAAAATTACAAAACTGGGGTCACTAAAACCACTGTAACCTATAAACTAACTGCCAGAATGTCATGAAATTTTAACACATGTCGTTTGAAGGTTGGTACTATCCAGAAATCATATGGGTCTGTCAACGGTGTTGCCATATATTTGTCAGACCGGAGACTTATTGAGTAAAGTGTTACATATACAAAACCTAAGAGGCAAAATTTATCGTCATGTTGTATTTGGTACAGAATCCTCAAATAGAGGACTTTTCTAGGTACATATTAATATTCCTAGTCTTGTGAATATTCGTTATTAAGTTGTTTCAACATATTTGGGATGTTTTTATAAACATTCACTGTATTGTTTTCAAGCAAAAATTAAATTTCAGACATTTTTGATGATTTGTCAAGTGTGATCTATAAATATACTATTTATTTTCAGTTGATCTTTGACAGAGAACATTGCATTTGTCATATTTGAACAAGTCAGAACAAGAAATAACTTTGTGGTTTATACATATCTATATATCTCTATGGCTTATGTGATATGTAATATTTCAATATTGCATGCAACTATAACAGTCCGTGTTCTGTATATAAGTCATTTATTAAACATGTATTTTCAAGATATGTTCTGTAGATAGCTAAGAATAATTTATATATTCCTTTACGTCTTTGAGTCTTGTTAAATATTTTATGTTAAAACTTCAATTACTTTAAAGTTTCAATTTTAACATATCTGTCAGTTTTGCATATGTGAACACATAATTAATATATGTCGCACCATGTTTAAATAGCCACTTTTAAATAATATTGCTTAATTATATGAAGTTTGAGCTTCTGCAAAATGCCACACTATAATCTTTTAACGTGTTCGTGTACAATTAGTCTATGTATTTGGTTACAAATTACGACTTTCTTTAAAATGTTGCTAATTTTCATACCAAAGAATATTGTTTAATTTAGGAAGTCATTAATTATGTTCTTTGCAAATGTGCGCAATAAAAATGTGTGTTTGAATAAATTAAAGTAAAAGTTTTCCACTGAAAGAAATGGATGCTTTATTGAATTTTAATTTTAAATAATCCATTTATGACATTCGTTGTTTCTTAAAGATATTCAAGAATTTTAAGAAAACCCAGTGCTTTCAATTCTACCACTCAAGAAAATACATGAGAAGATTATCTTATTTTGGTTTAGTTAAGTATTTTTGCTCTAGTTGCAACAGCAATTCACTTTTTAACCATTCAAATTCTTAAGTGAAGTAATTTTGTATATTAACATTCAAAAATCAATATTTAAAACTTAAAAATATAATATTTATTAACAAAAAATTAACAGAATCTAAAATTGTTACAGCTTTCTAAGTTGCAATAAACACTGAAAAAATGAAAATAAATTATTAAAGACACGAATGCATTTTAATTATTTGACTATGGTATTATGTTTTTTAATTATTTGACTTCGTTTTATATGCAAGTTTAGACGCATCTACGTATATGTACTACGTAAGTATACGCTAATACTTGCTAAGTACACTGGCTTCCAAAAGTTAAGCACGGACGGAAAAATCAATAAAAATGGAAAAGTAAAGCTTTGATTAACTCAAAATTATACTTGAAGGTAGAAAATGTGTTTATGAATTAAAGAAAACAAGATTTATGAACAAAGATGAAAACAATATATACTTTTCGTAAGTTATATGATGACGTCCCATTTGGGTCATTAACAAAATGATATTTAAAGATAAACAAACCAAACAAAACTTACATTAATATGGTATGTGGCTACCCCGAGCATTCACACCAATTTTACATCGAGTTTCCATGCTTTCAATGAGGTGATTAACCATAGTAGGTGCGAGCAATAGCCATTCCTCCAATAGAGCAGTTTCCAACTGTCTGAGACTGGCTGATAATTGTGCCGAGACAGCACATCCGAGGGCATCTCAGAGGTTTTCAATGGAATTAAGGTCGTTGGAATAAGGGTTGGAATAAGGGTTATAATTAAGGTCGTTGGAGTTCGATGGGGATGGGCATTATTGTCCATAAGGAGAAAATCAGGACCAACTGCTGCAGCGTATAGGCTCGCAATGGGGTCTAGGACTTCATCTTGATACCCCGTAACCGTCACAGGATCACCTTTAAAGATGTGCGGCTCTGTGGGGTATCCTATTGAAAATCCAGTCCACACCATGACGCTGTCACCCCTGAATGCGTGATGTTCGATGATGTTCTTGGCCTAATTGCACGTGCCTCATTTTCTACAGACCCCTACACGCTTACCATCTGATTCCAGGGCAAATCTGGACTCGTCAGTGAACAGAACGTTGCCCCCATATGGTCTGAGACAGTTCAATTGACATGTTGACGACACCAGTTCAGTCTTTCCCCTCTGGCTTAGACGGTTAGTGGAACACAAAAACGTGGTACTCGTGTGTGCAGTTCCTTCCCGTGAAGTCTTTGGCGCACAATACTAACAGATATTGTCTTACCAAGTGCCGCTGCAACCATGAATGTAAAAGCTGTGGAGGTCGCTCGTCGATTCCACTTGGCTACTATAGCAATATACCGATCATCAGACAGGGGTGGTAGCCCTTGAATGACCGTCCACAAGTTTCCGGACAACTGTTTGACTTATGACGTGTTTGGAATTGTTTCCATAATCTAGAAATTACCGAATGGTGAACGCCAAAAAAATAGCGACATCTTTGATTGACTGTCCTGCTTCAATGCTTCCGACAGCACGACAGCGCTCACTATCTGTCATTCGCCTTCCTTCAGTAATATAAACACGAATATCATCAAAAATAATCCTACAAAACTTACAAACACTTCGTATCAGCATTTAAATACACCTCATCAAACCCTTCAGAATGCTGGCGTCTTTAACGACTGCCTAATTAGCATATATCCAGACAGTTAATCGTGATTGGTTGTAATATACGATATTTGCATACTGCCATCTACATCCGCAGCGATTTTCAACCACTCAAATTCAAATACGCTTTCGAAAAATGAAAATTTGCGTTTCGTGCTTAACTTTTGAACGTGAATATATTAGAGCTAAGTATAATGGCAGTATACGAGTTTTCATGTGCCCATTTTATATATTTTTTAATATTTTCTCAGCTTTTTTTTATATTTCTTTATATATATATATACATATATATATATATATATATATATATATATATATATATATATATATATATATATATATATATATATATAAACAGCGATATTTTGATCAAATAAAAAATGCATTTATGCATCAGGAATTAATTGTTAAAATTTAAAAGTTAGATGTCAATGCATTCAAAATTTAAAGCTTGACACAAACGCACGCATAGGTTGAGTTAAACAGTCACACTCGCAAACGTCAAAATAAAAATATATATAAATAAAATTAAATTCACCTTTCATGATTGGCTACAGAAGGTAAATTTCACACTTTTTCTTTGAAGACTATGGAACAATATTCCTTGCAGATAATTAACAGTTTTTGTGACATTTCGTTTTTCAATCGATAATCTGGAAAACCAATACTAGCCAAGATTTTCTGTAAATAAATAAATTAAGTTCCTCTGTAAATAAGTCTGGTGTTGGAGTACATTTAAAAAAAATAAAGTTTAGAGCCCATACAAATGAGCCAAGTGGTGCAGCTGAAATGTAATTTTTGCATGCTTAAAGTATTAACTTATGGAAATATAAATTGTTATTAATTATTAAATTTAAAATTTTTTCTAATGGTAAGTTTTTGAAATGTGATTTTTAGAAACATTTACTAATAAAAATTTAATAGTTATTATATATTTAATTGTATTTAATGTAATAAAAGCCAAAATATAATTCAACTATATTTAGTCACAAATATTTTTTAAATATTTCCTGATAATTGAACGAACTGAATTTATACTCAAAGGAAACAAGTAAAATAATGCGCATATTATAATATGCACTATATTTTGCTTGCGTGTTATTTATCACACACAACATTTAATTATTACTTCCCGAATTATTACGTTTTAATTAATTTTAATTTTAATATCTAGTTATCAAAATATTATTCATATTAATACTTCCTAAACATATTAATACTTTCTAAACATATTATTACATTTCGTATTATCACTTCCAAAACATATTATTACATTTCGTATTATTACTTCCTAAACAACACTTCCTGGAAAATGGTAAAGTGCCAAAAGTTTATAGTTTGAATTACACTATCAATGTTTATAATTTATTGCTAGTACATATAAATGTCAATCAGCCAAATGGTTCTATTGTCGAATGTGACTTTGTTGCCAACTTAAAAAAATAACCTTTAAAGAATTTTTACAAAAATTTGAATTTAATCAACTTTTTAATTTTAGTGATTGAAACACACAGCAGTCAAATTTAGAAATAATTCATGGAAAATTGTAAATTGTTGAAAAATAATAGTTTGAATTCCACTATCATTGTTTATTATTTATTGCTAGAACATATAAATGTGAATCAGACAAATGGTTCTATTGTTTAATGTGACCTTGTTGCCAACTTAAAAAATAATTTTTAAATAATGTTTACTAACATTTTGAATTTAATCAATTTTATAATTCTAGTGATTAGAGCAGGCAACAGTCAACATTTAACTTTTATATTATTATTTCTTAAAGAGTAATTCCTGGAAAATGGTAAAGTTAAAAGAAATATTGTTTGCACCACACTACCATTATTTATGATTCATTACTACTACATATAAATACCAATCAGCCAAATGGTTCTATTGTAGAATGTGACCTTGTTGCTCGCTTTAAAAAAATGTTTAAGAAATTTTCACAAAAATTTTGAAAGAATAAATTGCGCGTGTGACAGTTTATAAAAAGTGACAGTTTTTCACTCTGATTCACCTGAATAATGTAAGGGACATTAATGCATTAATGCATTAATTATCGAGTGGAGTTTCATATCTCAGATATATAAAATTCCTTTTCAATTGACTGTTAAGTTCTCGTATTAATTTATTTAAATCATAATAAAACGTTCTAATTGAAAATAGTTCTGAATAGGGATATGTAAATTATGAACAACCCTATACTTCTGAGAACTACATTTTAATCAATTGATATTTTTTCTTGATTTTAAAAGTGAATTTAATATTTTACTGAGCACACTACAATGGCTTAAAATAATTTTCAATAAAAAACCGTCTGAGAGAATACACATATTTTCCATTGTATAGTTTTCTGCAGACGCCTCTGTGTGTTATCATTTTATTCCACAACGCAGCACAATATAACACTTTGCATATTGTCCCACCAATGTTTCATGAATATTTTTGTGGTGTCTGTTGTAATAAAATGTATTTTGCCTGAACCTTGTATCGTCTTTGTTTACTCTTGAAACAGAAAAACACTAGTGTTAAAACAAACATTTCGTGAAGGAAACGTTTGGTGGAAAACCAGAAAATACATTACATTTATTTCGAAATGATCAACAAAAACAGATAGAAAACAATCAAAATGTAAATTTTAAACGCTTAACTAAAATGAGTAAAAGCTTATTTTATATGAAATATACATATGACATACAGTAGGTACTGACTGATTAAGGGGTGAACTACACAGCCCAAAGTGTTGAAAGAATAGAAACTTGAAATTTTGCTTACACGTGGGACATGACCGGCAAATAATGAGAAAAGTCTAAAAGTGTATAGATTTCGGAATTTCTTATTCTAATATCCTTTTAGCTACAACTCAAGAACAGGAGGCCACACACCTTTCGTTTTTGAATCAGTTCGTGCAGGAAAAAAATAACCCACATTTTCTTAATTAACTCTATTAGTGTACTTCTAATCGTTCGTGTTATATTTTAATTTATAATTATAGCAGACGGTAATTTTTATTGTATTTAATAATTAAATTCTTAAATAGTTTCTATTCCATGGGCAATTTTAGCAACAGCGTTACGCTTCGAATACCGAAATCGTCTGCTGACTATTTTACTAAAAGCTTGAAAAAATAATTTGATTAATAACTGATTTTTAGATTAAAACGCCTGAAAACATTAAAAACAGGCAACATATAGTGATTGGAAATGAAATATTTTTTATATATCAGCAATGCTTAAATTGAAAGGATTTTCATAAACAGAAATTTTACTGTGTAGATTAATCACTGTTAACCATTTCGCCAGCACGAAGATGGAAAAAAATAATATTTCTTAAAATTCAAATTAATCTGCCCACGTTAAGTTAGGAGATTCTTAAACTCTTCATTTTGTTCTCAGAATATTTCCATTTCCCTGAATTTTGTCGAATTCCGAGTCTAAAAACACATTAAATCGCCATACTAAGAAATGGCAATGAAAAACACTAAACTCGATTTAATATGAAAGTTGTATTCATTTTAATTAATTTATTTGGTGCATTCATTCTTCATGCAGAAAAAAGAATCGGAGTACTTAGCTTTCCTTTTCTTAAAGATCATCAACAGGTACCGGGATAGTCTAGGTGTTAATGCCAAAACCAACTAGAGTTCCAAAGGACTCTAGGTGGTGGTGTTAAGATAGGGGCAGGGCCCAAATTCGTATCCTGAATTACCCAAACTATCCCCGTGTCCACGCGGAGTACGGCACGTTTAATCAGTGGGTCTAAATGTCTTTCCGAGAGGACAGTGGCAAGGAAATGAAGGTACGATCCATGTGGATGTCACCCTGTTGAGTTCTGATTAAATTGTGTGGCTAAAGGGCGCAATGTGATCCACCCTTTGTGTTACATGATAGCAAAATGGTTTATGCTCCTGCTGTTAAAAACGAATACTATAATTCAAAAGTGCTTCGTCAATGGAAAAAAAAATAAAATGGTTTATGATTCGGCTGCTACAGACGAATACTGTAATCCAAAATTGTTTTCACATTAGAGAAAAAACAAAATGCTGCATGCTTCGGCAGCTGCAGACAAATACTATAATCCAAAAGTGTTTCGCCATTAGAGAAAAAAACAAAATGGTTATGTTTCAGCTGCCACAGACGCGCGAATACTATAGTTTAAAAATGTTTCGCCATTAGAGATAAAAACAAAATGGTTTATGCTTCGGCTGCTACAGACGAATACTATAATTCAAAAGTGTTTCTCGCTCTCTCTCTCTCTCGCGCGCGCGCGGCTTTAGAAAAAAAAAATGGTTTACGTTTCGGCTGCTACAGACGAATACTATAATTCAAAAGTGCTTCGTCATTGAAAAAAAAACAAAATGGTTTATGATTCGGCCGCTACAGACGAATACTGTAATCCAAAAGTGTTTTCACATTAGAGAAAAAAGAAAATGCTGCATCCTTCGGCAGCTGCAGACGAATACTATAATTCAAAAGTGTTTCGCCATTAGAGAAAAACAAATTGTTTTATGCTTCGGCTCCTGCCGACAAATACTATAATCCAAAAGTGTTTCGCCATTAGAGAAAAAACAAAATGGTTATGTTTCGGCTGCCACAGACGCGCGAATACTATAGTTTAAAAATGTTTCGCCATTAGAGATAAAAACAAAAGGGTTTATGCTTCGGCTGCTACAGACGAATACTATAATTCAAAAGTGTCTCTCTCTCTCTCTCTCTCTCTCTCGCGCGCGGCATTAGAAAAAACAAACAAAATGGTTTATGGTTCGGTTGCTACAGACGAATACTATAATTCAAAAGTGTTTTGCCATTAGAGAAAAAACAAACTGGTTTATGTTTCGGCGGCTGCAGACGAATACTATAATTCAAAAATGTTTTTTTTTCGCCATTAGAAAAAAAAACAAAAATGGTTTACGTTTCGGCTACTACAGACGAATACTATAATTCAAAAGTGTTTCGCCATTAGAGAAAAAACAAAATGGTTTATGCTTCGACGGCTACAGACGAATACTATAATCTAAAATGTTTCGCTATTAGAGAAAAAACTAAATGTTTTAGGGTTCGGTTGCTACAAACGAATTGTTTATTTCAAAAGTGTTTATAGCCATTAGAGAAAAAAACAAAATAGCCTATGCTTCGGCTGCTACAGACGAATACTATAATTCAAAAGTGTTTCGCTATTAGAGAAAAAAAACAAAATTGTTTATGCTTCGGCTGCTACAGACGAATTATATAATCCAAAAGTGTTTCCACTTTAGAAAAAAATAAAATGGTTTATGCTTCGGCTGCTGCAGACGAATACTATAATCCAAAAGTGCTTCGCCATAAGAGAAAAAACTAAATGTTCTATGCTTTGGTTGCTACAAACGAATTATTTAATTCAAAAGTGTTTTTATATAGCCTTTAGAAAAAAAAACAAAATGGTCTATGCTTCGGCTGCTACAGACGAATACTATAATTCAAAAGTGTTTCGTTATTAGAGAAAAAAACAAAATGGTTTATGCTTCGGTTGCTACAGATGAATTATATAATTCAAAAGTGTTTTTCCACTTTAGAAAAAAATAAAATTGTTTATGCTTCGGCTGCTGCAGACGAATAATATAATCCAAAAGTGTTTCGCCATTAGAGAAAAAACTAAATGTTTTATGCTTCGGTTGCTACAAACGAATTATTTAATTCAAAAGTGTTTATAGCCATTAGAGAAAAAACAAAATGGTTTATGCTTCGGCTGCTACAGACGAATTATATAATCCAAAAGTATTTCCACTTTAGAAAAAAATAAAATGGTTTATGCTTCGGCTGCTGCAGACGAATTATAGATTCCAAAAGTGTTTCCACTTTAGAAAAAAATAAAAGGGTTTATGCTTCGGCTGCTAGAGACGAATTATATAATTCAAAAGTGTTTCCACTTTAGAAAAAAATAAAATGGTTTATGCTTCGGCTGCTGCAGACGAATACTATAATCCAAAAGTGTTTCGCCATTAGAGAAAAACAAAATGGCTTATGCTTCGGCTGCTGCCGACGAATACTACAATCCAAAAGTGTTTCGCCATTAGAGAAAAAAAAATTTGTAATGCTTCGGCTGCTACAGATGAATACTAAACTTCAAAAAATTTTCGCCATTAGAGAAAAAAAACAAAATGGTTTATGCTTCGGCTATTACAGACGAATACTATAATTCAAAAGTGTTTCGTCATTTAAGTAAAAACAAAATGGTTTATGATTCGGCTGCTACAGACGAATACTATAATCCAAAAGCGTTTAGGCATTAGAGAAAAATCAAAATGGTTTTTTCTTCGGCTTCTGCAGACGAATACTATAATTCAAAAGTGTTTCGCCATTAGAGAAAAATATAGTAGTTTATGCTTCGGCTGCTACAGACGAATACTATAATTCAAAAATGCTTGGCCATTAGAGAAAAATACAAAATGGTTTATGCTTCGGTTGCTACAGACGAATACTATAATTCAAAATTGTTTGGTCATTAGAGAAAAAAACGCTGATGAACACCGAATAGCCATAGTTTGAGTTAGAAGCATGACTAGACTACTGTCTCTATTTTAAACCTATGACGTCAGTCGTACAACCCAACTCGCATCCAATATAAGATTCAGACAAAACTGCACGAAGATGCTGGTGGGCGAATATCCAAATACAGATTTTCTTTAATATTACTTTTATCCCTTTATAAGTCGAGTGTCGTACAGAACAGAGCACCAGGCGCGAAGCGCCTTTAATCTCCAATTTCAATATGTGGTTCTTATCGTCAAACTGTGACATTAATTCAGATTATCCCTTTATAATTTGGTATGCCATCAGTTTTAGTTTTTAATTATTTATATTTTTCTGGTACTAAACTCAGCGTTTAAAACTATTGAGTGCGATAGAAAACCATATTTATATAATTATAGTGTATACAAACAATAATTAAATAATATCAAGAAATATAAAAATGCTTGAAGAAATAGATAAATTAATGAACCTGCTTGGAAATTTTCAAGCAAATGAAACGAATATAATTTTTTTCTGCAACAAGTGTTAGAAAAACATTGAAAAATATAGTTTAAAATCAATAGAATGAGAACCATTGAATCCACATATAATAAAGGGCTACTGCGCATCATAGAAATGATTCTCGTTTTATTAATAACAAGTGGATATAAAAATTGTTTCTCTGATTTGGAAAAAAATACGTGTTTAGGAAATAAAAATAATAAAAAATCTCAAAAACGATTTTTTAAAATACTTTGCATGTTTGCCCATTTTAATAGTATGATGTAGTAAATGATTTTGTTCGATGAAGCAAGTTGGAGTGAGTGTGACAAATGTAATGTAAAGGTTCTAACTTCAACTAAAATAAAGTTCAAAACAGCGAACTAAAATAATGTTCAAAACAGCTAACTAAAATAATGTTCAAAAGAGCGAACTAAAATAATGTTCAAAACAGTGAACTGAAATAATGTTCAAAACAGCGAACTAAAATAATGTTCGAAAGAGCTAACTAAAATAATGTTCTAAAGAGCGAAATCAAATAATGTTCAAAAGAGTGAACTAAAATAATTTTCAAAACAGCGAACTAAAATATTATTCAAAGCAGCTAACTCAAATAATATTCAAAACAGCGAACTCAAATAATGTTCAAAAGAGTGAACTAAATTAATGTTTAAAACAGCGAACTAAAATCACGTTCAAAATAGCGAATTAAAATAATATTCAATAGAACGGACTAAATTAATGTTCAAAACAGCGAACTTAAATAATGTTCAAAACAGCGAACTAAAATATTGTTCAAAAGAGCGAAATAGAATAATGTTCAAAAAAGCGAACTAAAATAGTATTCAAAACTGTGAACTAAAATAATATTCAAAACAGCGAACTAAAATAATGTTCGCAATAGCGAATTAAAATAATGTTAAAAAACGAACTAAAATAATGTTGAAAACAGCGAACTAAAGTAATATTCAAAAGAATAAACTAAAATAATATTCAAAAGACCGAACTAAAATAATGTTCAAAAGAGCGAAGTAAAATAATATCCAAAAGAGTGAACTAAAATATTGTTCAAAACAGTGAACTAAAATAATATTCAAAACAGCGAACTCAAATAATGTTCAAAACAGCGAATGAAAATAATGTTAAAATAAGCGAACTAAAATAATGTTGAAAACAGCGAACTAAAATAATATTCAAAAGAATGAACTAAAATAATATTCAAAAGACCGAACTAAAATAATGTTCAAAACAGCGAAGTAAAATAATATTCAAAACAGTGAACTAAAATATTGTTCAAAACAGTGAACTAAAATAATATTCAAAAGAGCGAACTAAAATAATGTTCAAAAGAGCGAACTAAAATAATGTTCGAAGCAGCGAACAAAAATAATGCTCAAAACAGCGAACTAAAATAATGCTCAAAACAGCTAACTCAAATAATGTTCAAAACAGTGAACTAAATTAATGTTAAAAACAGCAAATTAAAACCATGTTCAAAACAGCGAATTAAAATAATGTTCAATAAATCGGGCTAAATTAATGTTCAAAACAGCGAACTAAAAAAATGTTAAAAAAGCGAACAAAATTAATTGGTCAAAACAGCGAACTAAAATAATGTTCAAAACAACGAACTAAATTAATGTTCAAAACAGCGAACTAAAATAGTGTTCAAAACGGCGAACTCAAATAATGTTCAAAACAGCGAATGAAAATAATGTTAAAATAAGCGAACTAAATTAATGTTCAATACAGCGGACTAAAATAATGTTCAAAACAGGGAAATAAAATAATGTTCAAAACAGTGAATTAAGTCTTATTAAAAATCCTGGAATATACAAATACGGATCAGTACATTTTTTTTTCAGATGCAACTGCGAACTTCATTGGTTTTATTCAACAGGCCAGCATTTTGCATATTTTTTACATAAGTTTCCCATGGATATTTCGCGGTGTCTGTTGAAATGCAATGTATTTTATTTGAAAGTTGTAGCCCTTTGTTCTTTTCTTTGTAAGAAATTCTCATGAAAAAGCGAATATTTTCAAATTTACCTATATATTTTCATGTCCACGAGAGGGGTAAATAAAGAATCTATCTAATACAGCACATGTGTGTCTTTATCCTTGTGCATTTTAATATACATGTATACATGTGTAAGTGTATATAATGTACAGTTAGTGGCGACCTATGCCAGCCAAGCATGCATGCATTTTTAGTTTACTTACGTAGTGTTTTGTTTTATACTTTTATTGGTGCATAGGCCATGTCTGTATATTTTCATATCCACAAGAGGGGCAAACCAAAAATCCATATACAGAGGCTGTTCGCACATTTTTTAGACGATTTTGGTAAGCGGTAATAAAAAATCGTTTGCTGCAAAAGAAATAATTCCAATTGTACTATGTTTTTAAAAGTCAAAATTATCGTCTGCGGCTTGAAAGTTTTGTTTTTATTCAAAAATGGCGTTTCTAACAAAACAGTGGTTCGAAGGCTACATTTATGCTCTTTCCGAAGAGAAATATGCATACTCTGTTATCCAAAAACGATGTGAGAGTCATGGTTTTGTGATATCTAAAGCGTCGATAGGTAATATCGTCAACAGGAAAGGAAAAAAACGTCAAATTGGAGCCTCAAGTGGGACAAAAATTCCAAACAAGTATCCAAGGAAAAAACGGACATCTTCGACTATTGCAAAGGTACGTTGTTTAATGTTAATAGAAAATCCCCTTAGTCAAAGGACAGTTGCAAAATCATTAAAATGCTCGGTGTCCACTGTAAACAAAATGATAAACGTTGATTTAAATCTTAAGAAAGCGAAAAAACGCAATGTGCATCGTCTTCTTCCAAATCATATCGCTGAACGCAGGACACGCTGCAGAATTCTATATGAGAAACACTTATCCAAAGAAAAATGGAAAACAATTGTCACAATAGATGAATCATGGGTGTATTTAAGTGATTGCAACAAAAAAAGAGCCATTTATTATCATAAAAGGGGAGAAAAAAATTTAAGTACATGGTTCAAAGAATCGAAAGAAAGTTTTTCTAAAGGATTCATGATTGTTGCTGGTTTTTCTCATAATGGCAAGTTAAAAATAAAGAGAGTGGGAAAAAATGTCTAGATTAACTCCAAATACTATCAGGAGCATATTTTATCGCCAATTTTTCTGAATGAAATACCATCGCTTTACCCACAGTGCCATCAATCTGTGAGACTCCATCAGGACAAAGCTAGCAGTCACACATCAAAATCCACTGTAAATTTCCTAAAAGAAATGGAACAAAAAACTGGTATCAAGGCCATACCCTTCACTGATATCCCTACTAAATCTCCCGATGTATCACCTATGGATTTTTGTGCTTTCGGACTTTTAAAATCTGCATTATCCAAACGTCGTCCCAAAACTCTTACAGGACTCTGGAAAGCTGTTCAGGAGGAATGGGATAGAATACCTCTTCTGACACTTCAAAAGGCATTATTATCCTGGAAATTGCGGTGTCGAAAGATAGTTCAGAATAAGGGATGTCAAATAGAACATTTAAAACACAAGAATTTTATGTAATTTAGTTTTGTGAATACAATATACATCGTCTAAAAAATGTGTGAACAGCCTCTGTATACAGCAGATATGTGCCTTTATCCTTGTGCATTGTGTATACATGTATACATGTGTATGTGTATATAATGTACAGTTAGTGGCGGCCTATGCCAGATAAGCATGCATGCATTTTTAGTTTACTTAGGTATCGTTTCGTTTTATACTTTTATTGGTGCATAGGCCGTGTAGAGGCCTAGAATTAAGTTATATAATTCATTATCTGAGCTAATATATGTTTAAAAAACTGATTGTTAAAGAACTATTTTTGAACTAGCATTTAAGACTGATAAAGACAGGAGAACTAACACTCTTAGAAAATAAGTTGCTACTATTTTGATGAATTTTATTTTGCTTAACTATGTGCCACGCCCAGCGTTGAAAATAGTCGATTTGGCTCTGTTCAATTTATGTTTGGTTGATATAAATTTACTGAAGATTTAGTCTTCTCCGTCACCAGGGAGCTTCTGAAGGGGTATTGAAAAGACTTTTGAAAATCCAAATTTATCAACCTTCGACGAAGGGGAATAAAAAATCAAGCTCTGTTAGGTTCTGTCCCATAGTCAATATCCGACCTTCTAGGTCACCGGGAGGTTTCTGTAGGGTCAGCGGTGAATGTTATGGTATGGCCCCGCCAGACCTTCACAATTGGAGGAATCATTAAAATAAAAAAATTCTGCATTTAGCAAAAAATTGTAGCACTTCGCCTGGAAAATTGGAATTAAATGTATGCAACGATAGCTTAAAGAAACAGTTTAAGTTACAAACAGCTAAATGTGGTTGAAATACATGAATGAAGGCTCTGATAAAAGAACCTTCAGTCATGTCTTTCAACCACTTCAACCCCCTATCAGCCCTTTCAACGAAGTCGAAGAACCCGATATTTTACGGAGACGACGAAGGTCATGCCGAACCTGTGAACAAATTCGCGCTTCTGCGCATGTGGCTCGATAACAAAGGGATTCAAAGACTTTGCTGTTTGGAACGCTTGGCAGTCTGCCAAGTCTTGCGGTCGAATTTCTGCAGTACTGAATTTTCGATCAGAACTTTTAGGGATTTGCAGCGGTGCAATATTCTTTATTACACTGTTATTTATGAGATAGTAAATCAGCTAATTTTTACCCTTCCTTTTAAAAAAAGTCTCACTTAAAAATGAGTTTGTACCAGATCGATAAATGTATTATTAAAATATTATTAGAAAATCCCTTTTCGAGCAGAAATTTAACAAGAAAAATAAAAGTAATAAAGGACGATAGTCCCAATCCACCTTTGTCAAAACTCAAGATTGTATATATGGATGAGAATGACGCTTATACTCGGAATTTTCAGTTTGCTCAATATGATTTATAACCATGGTTAGCAGGATGCAGAAATCTGAGCAAATTATTTTACCGGCTTTCTTACTGTTTACTAAACATGAGGATACTCGGAGGGGGATTTGTCTTTAATAATTTAAAATTTTCTCTATGTTTTCGAGAAATATACCTGAATTTTTGGAATTGTCGACAAATGCTTAGCGAATTTCATTATTTTCTTCCGTCACAAAATTCCCGCTTTAGACACAATAAATAACATAATAGTAGTAACAATATTTAATGTCATTGCTATAATCGTTATTAAAACAGTTGAGTATTACAGTCAGTGTTTCTTTCAGACATACCTCCGGAAAGCGAACCCCCCGGAGATGTGTATTCGCTACCTCCCCCTTGGAGATATTTTATGAAACCTAGTTTCTATTCATCTTGTACAACATTTAGATATATTTATATAAGACAAATAGAAAACTTGCTCCCTCTAAAATGTCATTCGCCCCCCCCCCCGGCCAAAGAGTCCTGAAAGAAACACTGATTACAGTGCGACTAACAACGCGGTGTGCGTGTGTGTGTGTGTGTGGGGGGGGGATACGCATTTCTGCATGCCCTGCCTTTTAGATCAGGATTTGCCATTGTTGTGGGCCTGGAAAGACTTTTAAAAACCCCAATTTTGTCCGTCTCGCAGTGAAAATTGAAAATCTGGTCCCATTAGCTTTTATCCCATGATTGATACTATAATTGAGAAAAGTTTCGGCTTTCTAGTTCAGCAGGGGACATAGAAGAGTCTTGAAAAAAAACATCTGTATTTATCATATACATAGATACTATATGAACAGAAATAAGTCGGTTGTATTGAATTACTCGACGCGACCAAAATAAAATATTTTTTTTAAATAAATACTAAAATACCAAAAATAAATATGTAAATAAATAAAAAATAAAAAGTTGTGGATGAAATCTAAAAAATATCGCCTATATTCTTTTATTTTTCACTAATTGTGATGAAACGTACAAATAATGAATCATGAATATATAAGACAATTAAGTTGATTCTCATACAATATATTATATATTAATATAGATAAAATATCGACGTTTAGTATGTATAATGCAAAAGTGCAGTCAAATACATTAGAGGTTTCAGGAAAATATCACACGCGATTCTTACTATTTTCCAAGCATTTCTTTTTCGCCACGCTTTGAGAGAAAAATTCGCAAGTGCCATGGCTCTGGCGTAGTTGTGACAAGTGATGCATCACTTCGTAGAATGAAGACGACCAAAGACGTATGGGGAGCAATTAGTTCAAACGATTTGAGGACCACACATCGTTCAACGGCCTAGGAGTTTCTTGTGCTGTTGTGTTTATGTTTTTCAATACTGACTAGCAAAAAATGCGTTATAAAAAGGACCTGAGGTATTTTTAAAACGGGTCTATCGAGTTGTGACTTTGGAATGTACGTTTTCCCCATAATGCATAGTATAAGTAATGGGAAGGTATAAGTAAGGAAGGATAAGTAATATATATATATACATATATATACATGCACACACACACACACATATATATATATAATACACACACACAAAACACACATATATGGCATATATAAATAAGTGATGTTAATTCTAGAAGAATATGCAATACAGTAATGACATAGACAGGGTGATCAGTACGCAGGAGGACCACCTGTTGCGGCGATACAAGCAGCAACCTTTCGACGAACAGATGCAATGAGCATGAGGATAGTTTCCTTAGGGATGGATGGCCATATACCTTCAACCATCCTTTACAGGTCGTCCTCTGTTTGAGGTGGGTGCAGAGACGTCAAACGCCGGACAATCCTATACATTCTTCATAAAGAAAAGATCTGGAGACATCTGAGGCCAAGGAAGCACGTGGATATCTTAAAAGGCTTGCCTGCTGATGGTTGTCGTGTGCCGTCGCGAGTTATCTTGCTGGACTCAGCATTTTGCAAACGCTGATAGTAGGGCAGTGGAAACGGCCGCAGCATCTCATCCACATATCGTCGTGGCATTACTGTACCTTTGATTCAAACCAGAGGTAACCGTCTATTAAATTCGATGGCACCCCAAACCATGGTGTCGCGCTGTCGAGCAGTATGTCGTTCAACAGACGCAGCAGGATTGGATATGTTTACGCTTCGCCTCCAGACTCTATCCCAGTGACTGTAATTCGACAAACAGAACCGAGATTCGTCGCAACACTACCCTGTCCAAGAGGCTCGGACCCATCACCATTGTAATATCTCACGGTATCTCGTTGTCAATGGTAATTTTAGTAAAGGATAGTTTGACTGCAAGTCTCTTTTTGCCAAATGTCGAGAAAATGTTCTCGCTGATATTGAAACAGCCAATGTACCTTGCAAATTCTGCGGAATGTCGACAGTCGTCGTTTGTGAGCCGCCACGACATGCCTTTGAATGCGTCGATTAACGCGTGCAAATGTACGTCTGGTCTGTACTATTGCGATGATTCACAAGCCCATCGTCAATCCATCTTCTCTCATACTTTAAACAGTGTATGCATCTACGCCTACTTTAGCGGCGATACCTAGGTACGACCACCCAGCCGTACGTAGACCTAAAATGAATCCCCTGGCACGATCGTCCAAATACTGAAACGGACTTCGGCATATCTTCAATAACACTTGTCTTCTGAAACGACAAATAGCTCTGGAAACGAGTTTCGAAGGTAACAGATACTAAGAACTGTTGGCTCATCTGCCGTTTCGATACATTTTGTCCCGCACTCTAATCCTGCGATCTTCTTGCATTTCAGATCAGTTGCATACATTGGCCAGCTGCGTTTGTCTCGCAATATGTATAATTATACGGCCAAAGTTTCATAGTGTTGCATTTTCTATGTCGGGTAGTATATATATATATATATATAATCAAGGAGTTTAAATACACTACGTGACAGTGAAAATGAGACACCAAGAAAGTAGGCAAAAAAATATGCAAATTGCAGTTTAGACGCAGTTCTTCGAGTTATGTAAATGATGCGAAATGCGCGGCTGTCCCTCGCATGTTGAATCAGATATAAGGGGAGGAACCTGGAGAATCGACAATAGTCGCGCCGCTCTGTCTGCCAAGATAATCATTTACCATTTTATTTTGTGTCAGAGGAGACATGTTGTAGCAGAGAATGCCAGGCCGCCGCCAACAGAGGTAGTTTCAGTAGACAGACGATTTCACGAGGGGTATGGTAATCGGCCTTAAAAGGGCAGGTTGATCCAAACGTCAAATCTCAGCGGATAGCCCTCTACACGCGTCCACGGTGCACCGGCTGGGGCGAACATGGTTGGAACAATGGAATATGGCACGTTTGATGGTTGCAGGTACTGCCAGCGTGACGTCAGCACGTATGGACGGACGCATTTGCCGGAAAGCGTTGGCGGCCCCGCAGGGCACTTTCGTCGCCCTTTTGCTGCATGTGCAGGACACCCTTGATTCTTCCATATCGATCAGGATCATTATCAGGCGATTGGTCGCCGACGACCTGCACTCATGGCGCCCGTTAAGAAAACTGCCATTGGCGCAACAGCAAAGACGCCTCCGTTTGCAATGGTGCCGCGATAGAGCCACGTGGACGGCGGAATGGCACATGGTCGTGTTCTCAGACGAATCGCGCTTCGGTTTTAGCAATGACAGTCGCCGTGTACGAGTCTGGCGCTGAAGTGACCACATGTCCGATCCTGCCGCATCTGTGGAACACCACACTGCGCGACAATGCGGCATCATGGTTTGGGATGCTATCGCTTACGATAGTAGGTCACCTCTGGTCCGCATTGAGGGCACTACGACGGCCTAATGATACGTGGATGACGTGCTGCGGCCGATGACACTATTCTTTCAGGGGGCGCCTAATGACATTTACCAGATGGATAACGCCCGACCACACATGGCAGGCATCAGCCAACGTGCCCTGCAATGGACCCAGATGCTTCCCTGGCAACCAGTCTCCCCTGATCTCTCACCAATCGAACACGTCTGGAATGTGATTGGACGTCGCTTGCGTGCGCTGCTACCGCCGTGTTTAAAAATTAAACTCTGGCAAATGGTTGACAGGAAATGGGCAGCCATCCCTCAGGATACCAACTTCATGCCCATTGACTCTGTACCTAGACGTGTTGCTGCCTATATCGCCGCCCGTGATGGTCCTACAACCTACAGATCAGACGGTGTTATCGCTCAGTTTATAGGTGTATTATGTTGCAGTAGACGCCACTTATTGTTCGTTGCTGTCTCTCTGTTTTTTGCTGATTTTCATCACTTTCTTCCCACTCTTTCTTGGTGTCTTATTTTCACCGTCACGTAGTGTATAATCTATATAAATAAAAATGAAAATCTGTCTGTCTGTCTGTCTGTCTGTCTGTCTGTCTGTCTGTCTGTCTGTTTGTCACACCATCACGGGAGAACGGCTGAACCGAATTTGATGAAATTTTGTGGGTAGCCCAGAAATAGCCCCACTTAAAATTATATTTGTGTTTTGAGTTTCTACGACCAGTGGTTCTCGAGATATTAGTAAAGAACGAAATTTTCGTTTGTCTCATCATCACGGAAAAACGGCTGAACCGAATTTAATGAAATTTGGTGAATAGCCTTGAAATATTCCCCCATAAATTTTGTCCAAGTTTCGAGTTTCTAAGACCTGGGGTTGTCGAGATATTAATGAAAAACGGAACTTTTTCCTAGGAGTTCTACTCCCTAACTCCGTGGTTTATCCAAACGAAAAGCTTGAAAATCGTTTGAAAGTGAATTAAAATTTAATCTCTGAGTTTGATGGGAGATTTTTTGCGTTAATTAGTCACTTTCTGAAAACATGAATTGTTTGAAACATGATTTAAAGGGAAAATCTATCTCCATGGTTCATGGTTTATTTAAAACAAGCTTTTACGGAACAATGAGAAGTATAGAGAAATCAAAATCGTTATTTAATTTCGCAGTTTATGTTATAAGACATGACATATTTAACATGTTATAAGATTCTATCTTATATCATGTTACTCAGAAACGCAATTAAATTAAATCTGTCTGTTAATTTTAATAATTATTTTTTCGATTTGAATAATAAATAAATGGATATAAAAATATATTTTAGAAAAGAACGATTTGATTTTTCTTATAGCATTTTTGACTGGATAATATCAATTACGGTCTTCAGGTTTAAAAATTATTATTATTTATATTTTCGGGGATTATTGATTCAAGGATTATTGATATTTTCAAGTTATTATGCAATTATTTTATTATGACAAAAATTGTTTAAACTCATATATTGTATGTTGTACGAATCTTCTACAAATACGCGTGTATATCTTTTAATCTACGAGAATATAAGTAGTACAGGTATATTGACATATGTTTTGATATATATTGGCATATATTGGAATCAATTAAGACCTTCTGGTATAAAGAGTACGGATATTATTGATGTTTTCAATTTATTACGTCATCTCTTTTATTTTGGCAAATATTTTTGAGACGCATATTGTAATACGGGTAATCTTCTACTAACACATTGGCATATTTTCTGAATTTTAACATTTTAGGAGGATATATCATGTTGCTCGGCATCGCAATTAAATTAAATGTGTTTGTTAATGTTTTTATTATTTTTTTTCGATTTAAATAATAAATAAATGGATAAATGGATAGAATGGACGGTTTGATTTTTCTTTTAATTATATTAATTGCTGACTGCGTACATCAATTTCATTTATTTTGGCAAAGAGTTTTCAAGCTTATATCGTATTTAGCTACTAAACTCATATATTGTGTTTAGCCAATAAATTCATATAGCCGATTGTTGAAACAGAAAAAGAGTAGAGCGGGTATATCTTCTAATACAATTGTAGTGTTTTCATTTAGTATATTGAAACGGGATAAGAATGTTTCATTCAGATCTGCAAATTCAAAGCTACGAATTTGGAGGGATATCGCTAATTTGACAACTTTCTTAAACTTTGCCAAATTGACGGAAATGTCGCCAAATTGATATAAACGACACACAAACAGCTGCCATAAACCTTCGGGTTGGTCGTGTGGCTTGGGTCTTCTACATATCAATGAAATTTTTTTTTGTTTTGTTAGAAGAGAGTACTGAAATGATGTTTGGTTAGTATTTATCTGTCAGACCAACCATCCTACTTAGTAATACATTTAGTGAATTTTTAAAATGTCACCAAATTGATAAAAATGTTTTCAAATCTATAAAAATATCTTGAAATTGATAAAATTGCGCTACATAAATGATATTAATTGTTTTTTGTTAGGGGATAGTATTGTGATGATATTTCGTCAATTTGTCGCAAAGTGGAACTGTCAGTTCTACAGTCCAACTTGGCGAAAAATTTGGCGATTTTTTAAAATGTTGCTAATTTGACGAAACTGTCGCCAAATGTTCCATAGAAATATAACTATTTAGACGATATTTTTTCTACCAATTTATTTGAAGCAAATGATATCATGTCGCTTAGCAACGGATTTAAATCCAATGTGTTTATGCGGCAGACGATTTTTATTAAATCCTTTCCGATTTGAATAATGAAGATATGTATATAAAATAAATTTCATTGCCATTTCATTTTGGACTGGATAATATCAATTATACTCTTCAGGTTTAAACATCATTATTATTGATATTTTCCGGAATTATTGATTCAGAGATTATTGATATTTTTAAGTTATTACGCCATTGTTTTATTGCGGCAAAAATTGCTGACACACGCATATTGTACGTTGTACGAGTAATCTTCTAGGAATGCAAGGGTATATCTTCTAACCTACGAGAATATAAGTAGTACAGGTATATTGGCATATATTTTGACATATATTGGCATATATATTGGAATCAAGTACAGTCTTCTGGTATGAAGATTAAGGGTATTAATTATATATTCAATTTATTACGTCGTCTGTTGTATTTTACCAAAAAACATTTGTGACTCATATTGCAAAACGGGTAATCTTCTACTAATAATCGGACATTATAAGTAGTACGTGTATATCTTCCCATATAATTTTAGCACTTTAATTTTGACATATATTGGAATAAATGACTGTCTTCAGATTTAAAGATTACGGGTTTATTGGTATTTTCAATTTATACATGTAATCTACTAATACAGGTTATATTTTCTAATATTCGCGTATATAATTAGTACGGGTCCCATACAATTTTAACGCTTTTATTTTGCATATATTGATTCAATTCCATATTTTTTTTTATATTTGCTTACATAAGGGGTCCAAGATGTTTTATTCTTCAGATATGTCCATGAAGATAATTTTATATAGCGAGAACAGAGATTCTTAAACTTCTTTTTAGGAGCATTATATTAAATATTTTAACAGAATATTTTGATTAAACATGTCATTTAGTGTACTATAAGAATTTGGGCATAATTATGAATTTCAAGTTTCTTTATATTATATACTCCGTACGAAGAACGGGTATGCTGCTAGTCTATATAAATAAAAATGAAAATCTGTCTGTCTGTCTGTCTGTCTGTCTGTCTGTCTGTCTGTCTGTCTGTCTGTCTGTTTGTCACACCATCACGGGAGAACGGCTGAACCGAATTTGATGAAATTTTGTGGGTAGCCCAGAAATAGCCCCACTTAAAATTATTTCCGTGTTTTGAGTTTCTACGACCAGTGGTTCTCGAGATATTAGTAAAAAACGAAATTTTTGTTTGTCTCATCATCACGGAAAAACGGATGAACCGAATTTAATGAAATTTGGTGAATAGCCTTGAAATATCCCCCCATAAATTTTGTCCAAGTTTCGAGTTTCTAAGACCTGGGGTTGTCGAGATATTAATGAAGAACGGAACTTTTTCCTAGGAGTTCTACTCCCTAACTCCGTGGTTTATCCAAACGAAAAGCTTGAATATCGTTTGAAAGTGAATTAAAATTTAATCTCTGAGTTTGATGGGAGATTTTTTGCGTTAATTAGTCACTTTCTGAAGACATGAATTGTTTGAAACATGATTTAAAGGGAAATCTATCTCCATGGTTCATGGTTTATTTAAAACAAGCTTTTACGGAACAATGAGAAGTATAGAGAAATCAAAATCGTTATTTAATTTCGCAGTTTATGTTATAAGACATGACATATTTAACATGTTATAAGGTTCTATCTTATATCATGTTACTCAGAAACGCAATTAAATTAAATCTGTCTGTTAATTTTAATAATTATTTTTTCGATTTGAATAATAAATAAATGGATATAAAAATATATTTTAGAAAAGATCGATTTGATTTTTCTTATAGCATTTTTGACTGGATAATATCAATTACGGTCTTCAGGTTTAAAAATTATTATTATTTATATTTTCGGGGATTATTGATTCAAGGATTATTGATATTTTCAAGTTATTATGCAATTATTTTATTATGACAAAAATTGTTTAAACTCATATATTGTATGTTGTACGAATCTTCTACAAATACACGTGTATATCTTTTAATCTACGAGAATATAAGTAGTACAGGTATATTGACATATGTTTTGATATATATTGGCATATATTGGAATCAATTACGACCTTCTGGTATAAAGAGTGCGGATATTATTGATGTTTTCAATTTATTACGTCATCTCTTTTATTTTTGCAAATAACGGGTAATCTTCTACTAACACATTGGCATATTTTCTGATCTGCGACAATATAATTAGCACGGGGTTGCATATATTCATTCAATTCCTATTTTTTCTTCTGTAAATTTGCTTACAAAAGGGGGCAGGATGTTTTATTCTTCAGATCTGATCGTGAAGATAATTTTGCATAGTGAGAACATATATTCTTAAACTTCTCTTTAGGAGCAATAAATTTAATATTTTAACAGAATTTGCACATGATTGTGAACTTTAAGTTTCTTTAAATTATACACTCCGTACGAATAACGGGTGTGCTGTTAGTGGTTCATAAATTTTAACATTTTAGGAGGATATATCATGTTGCTCGGCATCGCAATTAAATTAAATGTGTTTGTTAATGTTTTTATTTTTTTTTTTCGATTTAAATAATAAATAAATGGATAAATGGATATAAAAGTATATCTTATGAATGGACGATTTGATTTTTCTTTTTAATTATATTAATTGCTGACTGCGTACATCAATTTCATTTATTTTGGCAAAGAGTTTTCAAGCTTATATCGTATTTAGCTACTAAACTCATATATTGTGTTTAGCCAATAAATTCATATAGCCGATTGTTGAAACAGAAAAAGAGTAGAGCGGGTATATCTTCTAATACAATTGTAGTGTTTTCATTTAGTATATTGAAACGGGATAAGAATGTTTCATTCAGATCTGCAAATTCAAAGCTACGAATTTGGAGGGATATCGCTAATTTGACAACTTTTCTTAAACTTTGCCAAATTGACGGAAATGTGGCCAAATTGATATAAACGACACACAAACAGCTGCCATAAACCTTCGGGTTGGTCGTGTGGCTTGGGTCTTCTACATATCAATGAAATTTTTTTTTGTTTTGTTAGAAGAGAGTACTGAAATGATGTTTGGTTAGCATTTATCTGTCAGACCAACCATCCTACTTAGTAATACATTTAGCGAATTTTTAAAATGTCACCAAATTGATAAAAATGTTTTCAAATCTATAAAAATATCTTGAAATTGATAAAATTGCGCTACATAAATGATATTAATTGTTTTTTGTTAGGGGATAGTATTGTGATGATATTTCGTCAATTTGTCGCAAATTTGAACTGTCAGTTCTACAGTCCCATTGGCGATAAATTTGGCGATTTTTTAAAATGTCGCTAATTTGACGAAACTGTCGCCAAATGTTCCATAGAAATATAACTATTTAGACGATATTTTTTCTACCAATTTATTTGAAGCAAATGATATCATGTCGCTTAGCAACGGATTTAAATCCAATGTGTTTATGCGGCAGACGATTTTTATTAAATCCTTTCCGATTTGAATAATGAAGATATGTATATAAAATAAATTTCATTGCCATTTCATTTTGGACTGGATAATATCAATTATACTCTTCAGGTTTAAACATTATTATTATTGATATTTTCCGGAATTATTGATATTTTTAAGTTATTATGCCATTGTTTTATTGCGGCAAAAATTGCTGACAAACGCATATTGTACGTTGTACGAGTAATCTTCTAGGAATCCACGGGTATATCTTCTAACCTACGAGAATATAAGTAGTACAGGTATATTGGCATATATTTTGACATATATTGGCATATATATTGGAATCAAGTACAGTCTTCTGGTATGAAGATTAAGGGGATTAATTATATATTCAATTTATTACGTCGTCTGTTGTATTTTACCAAAAAACATTTGTGACTCATATTGCAAAACGGATAATCTTCTACTAATAATCGGACATTATAAGTAGTACGTGTATATCTTCCCATATAATTTTAGCACTTTAATTTTGACATATATTGGAATAAATGACTGTCTTCAGATTTAAAGATTACGGGTTTATTGGTATTTTCAATTTATACATGTAATCTACTAATACAGGTTATATTTTCTAATATTCGCGTATATAATTAGTACGGGTCCCATACAATTTTAACGCTTTTATTTTGCATATATTGATTCAATTCCATATTTTTTTTTATATTTGCTTACATAAGGGGTCCAAGATGTTTTATTCTTCAGATATGTCCATGAAGATAATTTTATATAGCGAGAACAGAGATTCTTAAACTTCTTTTTAGGAGCATTATATTAAATATTTTAACAGAATATTTTGATTAAACATGTCATTTAGTATACTATAAGAATTTGGGCATGATTATGAATTTCAAGTTTCTTTATATTATATACTCCGTACGAAGAACGGGTATGCTGCTAGTCTATATATATAAAATTGAAAATCTGTTTGTCTGTCTGTTTGTCCCACCATCACGGGAAACGGCTGAACCGAATTTTAATGAAATTTTGTGGGTAGCCTGAAAATTGCCCTACTTAAAATTTAGTCCGTGTTTTGAGTTTCTACGACCAGTGGTTCTCGAGATATTAGTAAAAAACGAAAATTTCGTTTGTCTCATCATCACGGGAGAACGGCTAAACATAATTTAAAGAACTTTTGTGGATAGCCTTGAAATAGCTCCCATAAATTTAGTCCAAGTTTCGAGTTTCTAAGACCAGGGGTTGACGAGATATTGATGAGAAACTGAACTTTTCCTCGAGATTCTACTCTCAAACTCCGTGGTTTATTCAAACGGAATGAATGAAAATCGTTTGCTTAAAATTTCAAAGTGAAATAAAACTTTATTTCTGAGTTTGGTGGAGATTTTTGTGCAAATTAGTCACTATATGAAATCATGAATTGTTTGAAACATGAATTTAAATGGAAAATCTATCTCCATGGTTTATTTTCCACAAACTTTTGCGCAACAATGAAAAGTATTAGAAATCAAAATCGTTAATTAATTTTAACATTTTGAGGATATATCATTAATTAATTTAAACATTTTATGAGGATATATCATTTTATGAGAATTGCGTTGCTCGATAACGCAATTAAATTAAATGTGATTGTTAATGTTTTTATTATGATACTAGCAGCATACCCGTTCTTCGTACGGAGTATAAAATATAAAGAAACTTATAATCCAGAATCATATGCAAATTATGTTAAAATATTAAATTTATTGCTCCTAAAGAGAAGTTTATGAATATCTGTTCTCATCATGCAAAATTATCGTCGCGGGCAGATCTGAAGAATAAAACTTCCTGGCCCCTTTCGAAAGCAAATTTACAAAAAAAAGGAATTGAGTCAATATATGCAAAATGAAAGCATTAAAATTGTATAGGACCCGTACTACTTATATACGCGAATATTAGAAGATATAACCTGTATTAGTAGATTACATGTATAAATTGAAAATATCAATAAACCCGTAATTGATTCCAATATATGCCAGAATGAAAGCACTAAAATTATACGGGAATATATATATATATATATATATATACCCATACTACTTATATTGTCGCAGATTAGAAAATATGCCTGTATGTTAGTAGAAGATTTCCCTTATTACAATATGAGTCTAAAAAATCTGTGCCGAAATAAAACAGATGACATTATAAATTGAAAATTTCAATTATCCCCGTAATCTTTATACCAGAAGGTCGTAATTGATTCCAATATATGCCAATATATATCAAAATATATGCCTATATACCTGTACTACTTATATTCTCGTAGATTAGAAGATAACACTTGCATTTATAGAAGATTACTCGCACAACGTACAATATGTGAGTTTCTACAATTTTTGTCATAATAAAACAATGGTATAATAATTTGAAAATATCAATAATCCCCGAATCAATAATCCCCGAAAATATCAATAATAATAATGTGTAACCTGAAGACCGTAATCGATATTATCCAGTCAAAAATGCAATGCCAATTAAATTTATTTTATATACATATCTTTATTATTCAAATCGGAAAAGATTTAATTAAAATCGTATGCCACATAACACATTGGATTTACATCCATTGCTAAACGACATGATATCAGTTGCTTCAAATAAATTGATGGAAATCATATCGTCTGAATAATGCTATCTCCATGAAAGGTTTGGCGATATTTTCTTCAATTTAGCGATAACTTAAAAAATCGCCAAATTTATCGCCAAGTGCGACTGTAAAACTGATAGTCCCATTTTGCGACAAATTGACGAAACATCATCATAATATTATCCCCTAACAAAACCCAATTAATTTTATTTATTAAGCGCAATTTTATCAATTTCATGACATTTTTATAGATTCACAAATATTTTTATCAATTTGGTGATATTTTAAAAATTCGATAAATGTGTGAGTAAGTAGGATGGATAGACTGACCCACAAATGCTACCGAAACATCATTTCAGTACTGTCTTCTAAAAAAATGAATTTAATTTCATTGATTTGCGTCGTTTTTAGCAATTTGGCGATATTTCCGTCAATTTGGCAAAGTTTAAGAAAAGTTGCCAAGTTAGCTATATTCCGCCAAATTTGTAGCTCTGAAATTGCAGATCTAAAGAATAAAACATCCTGATCCCGTTTGTATATACTAAATGCAAACACTAAAATTGTATTAGAAGATATACCCTTTCTACTCTTTTTCTGTTTCAACAATCGGATAAATGAATTTATTGGTAAACACAATATGAGTTTATTAGCTAAACACAGTATAAAAGCTTAAAAACTTTTTGTCAAATGAAAGTGATGTACGCAGTCCGTAATTAATATAATTAAAAGAAAAATCAAACCGTCCATACATAAGATATACTTTTATATCCATTTATCCACTTTTATATCCGTTCATTTACAAAATATTTTTTTACATCTATTTATTTATTATTCAAATAGAAAAAATAATAACAAATATTAAGAAACACATTTAATTTAATTGCGTTGCTGAGCAACATAATATAATAAAGAATCTTCATAAACTGTGAAATTAAATAACCATTTTGATCTCTTCCCCATAAAATGCAAAAATAATAACTATTTTGATTTCTATATACTTTCCATTGTTTAGTAAATGCTTGACCATGGAGTTAGATTTTCCATTTAAATTCATGTTTCAAACAATTCATGCTTTCAGATAGTGACTAATTAATGCAAAAATCCTGCACTAAGCTCAGAAATGAAGTTTTAATTCACGTTGGCGTTTTAAACAAACGATTTTCATCCTTTCCGTTTGGATAAACCACGGAGTTAGAGAGTAGATCTCCTAGGATAAAGTTCCGTTTTTCATTAATATCTCGACAACCCCTGGCATTAGAAACTCGAAACTTGGGCAAAATACGAAATATTCGTTTTTCACTAATATCTCGAGAACCACTGGTCGTGGAAACTCCAAACATGGACTAAATTTTAAGTGGGGCTATTTCTAGGCTACCCACAAAATTTCATCAAATTCGGTTCAGCCGTTCTCCCGTGATGGTGTGACAAACAGACAGACAGACAGACAGATTTTCAATTTTATTTATATAGACTAGCAGCATACCCGTTCTTCGTACGGAGTATATAATATAAAGAAACTTGAAATTCATAATCATGCGCAAATTCTTATAGTATACTAAATGACATGTTTAATCAAAATATTCTGTTAAAATATTTAATATAATGCTCTTAAAAAGAAGTTTAAGAATCTCTGTTCTCGCTATATAAAATTATCTTCATGGACATATCTGAAGAATAAAACATCGTGGACCCCTTATGTAAGCAAATATAAAAAAAATATGGAATTGAATCAATATATGCAAAATAAAAGCGTTAAAATTGTATGGGACCCGTACTAATTATATACGCGAATATTAGAAAATATAATCTGTATTAGTAGATTACATGTATAAATTGAAAATACCAATAAACCCGTAATCTTTAAATCTGAAGACAGTCACTTATTTCAATATATGCCAAAATTAAAGTGCTAAAATTATATGGGAAGATATACACGTACTACTTATAATGTCCGATTATTAGTAGAAGATTACCCGTTTTGCAATATGAGTCACAAATGTTTTTTGGTAAAATACAACAGACGACGTAATAAATTGAATATATAATTAATCCCCTTAATCTTCATACCAGAAGACTGTACTTGATTCCAATATATATGCCAATATATGTCAAAATATATGCCAATATACCTGTACTACTTATATTCTCGTAGGTTAGAAGATATACCCGTGCATTCCTAGAAGATTACTCGTACAACGTACAATATGCGTGTGTCAGCAATTTTTGCCGCAATAAAACAATGGCGTAATAACTTAAAAATATCAATAATCCCTGAATCAATAATTCCGGAAAATATCAATAATAATAATGTTTAAACTTGAAGAGTATAATTGATATTATCCAGTCCAAAATGAAATGGCAATGAAATTTATTTTATATACATATCTTCATTATTCAAATCGGAAAGGATTTAATAAAAATCGTCTGCCGCATAAACACATTGGATTTAAATCCGTTGCTAAGCGACATGATATCATTTGCTTCAAATAAATTGGTAGAAAAAATATCGTCTAAATAGTTATATTTCTATGGAACATTTGGCGACAGTTTCGTCAAATTAGCGACATTTTAAAAAATCGCCAAATTTATCGCCAAGTGGGACTGTAGAACTGGCAGTTCCACTTTGCGACAAATTGACGAAATATCATCACAATTCTATCCCCTAACAAAACACAATTAATATCATTTATGTAGCGCAATTTTATCAATTTCAAGATATTTTTATAGATTTGAAAACATTTTTATCAATTTGGTGACATTTTAAAAATTCGCTAAATGTATTACTAAGTAGGATGGATGTCTGACAGATAAATGCTAACCAAACATCATTTCAGTACTCTCTTCTAACACAACAAAAAAAAAAATTCATTGATATGTAGAAGACCCAAGCCACACGACCAACCCGAAGGTTTATGGCAGCTGTTTGTGTGTCGTTTATATCAATTTGGGGACATTTCCGTCAATTTGGCAAAGTTTAAGAAAACTTGTCAAATTAGCGATATCCCTCCAAATTCGTAGCTTTGAATTTGCAGATCTGAATGAAACTTTCTTATCCCGTTTCAATATACTAAATGAAAACACTACAATTGTATTAGAAGTTATACCCGCTCTACTCTTTTTCTGTTTAAACAATCGGCTATATGAATTTATTGGCTAAACACAATATATGAGTTTAGTAGCTAAATACGATATAAGCTTGAAAACTCTTTGCCAAAATAAATGAAATTGATGTACGCAGTCAGCAATTAATATAATTAAAAGAAAAATCAAACCGTCCATTCATAAGATATACTTTTATATCCATTTATCCATTTATTTATTATTTAAATCGAAAAAAAATAATAAAAATATTAACAAACACATTTAATTTAATTGCGATGCCGAGCAACATGATATGTCCTCCTAAAATGTTAAAATTTATTAACCACTAACAGCACACCCGTTATTCGTACGGAGTGTATAATTTAAAGAAACTTAAAGTTCGCAATCATGTGCAAATTCTGTTAAAATATTAAATTTATTGCTCCTAAAGAGAAGTTTAAGAATATATGTTCTCACTATGCAAAATTATCTTCACGATCAGATCTGAAGAATAGAACATCCTGCCCCCTTTTGTAAGCAAATTTACAGAAGAAAAAATAGGAATTGAATGAATATATGCAACCCCGTACTAATTATATTGTCGCAGATCAGAAAATATGCCAATGTGTTAGTAGAAGATTACCCGTATTACAATATTCTCGTAGATTAAAAGATATACACGTGTATTTGTAGAAGATTCGTACAACATACAATATATGAGTTTAAACAATTTTTGTCATAATAAAATAATTGCATAATAACTTGAAAATATCAATAATCCTTCAATCAATAATCCCCGAAAATATAAATAATAATAATTTTTAAACCTGAAGACCGTAATTGATATTATCCAGTCAAAAATGCTATAAGAAAAATCAAATCGTTCTTTTCTAAAATATATTTTTATATCCATTTATTTATTATTCAAATCGAAAAAATAATTATTAAAATTAACAGACAGATTTAATTTAATTGCGTTTCTGAGTAACATGATATAAGATAGAATCTTATAACATGGTTAATATGTCATGTCTTATAACATAAACTGCGAAATTAAATAACGATTTTGATTTCTCTATACTTCTCATTGTTCCGTAAAAGCTTGTTTTAAATAAACCATGAACCATGGAGATAGATTTCCCCTTTAAATCATGTTTCAAACAATTCATGTTTTCAGAAAGTGACTAATTAACGCAAAAAATCTCCCATCAAACTCAGAGATTAAATTTTAATTCACTTTCAAACGATTTTCAAGCTTTTCGTTTGGATAAACCACGGAGTTAGGGAGTAGAACTCCTAGGAAAAAGTTCCGTTTTTCATTAATATCTCGACAACCCGAGGTCTTAGAAACTCGAAACTTGGACAAAATTTATGGGGTGATATTTCAAGGCTATTCACCAAATTTCATTAAATTCGGTTTAGCCGTTTTTCCGTGATTATGAGACAAACGAAAATTTAGTTTTTTTACTAATATCTCGAGAACCACTGGTCGTAGAAACTCAAAACACAGATATAATTTTAAGTGGGGCTATTTCTGGGCTACCCACAAAATTTAATCAAATTCGGTTCAGCCGTTCTCCCGTGATGGTGTGACAAACAGACAGACAGACAGACAGATTTTCATTTTTATTTATATAGACTAGCAGCATACCCGTTCTTCGTACGGAGTATATAATATAAAGAAACTTGAAATTCATAATCATGCGCAAAATTCTTATAGTATACTAAATGACATGTTTAATCAAAATATTCTGTTAAAATATTTAATATAATGCTCCTAAAAAGAAGTTTAAGAATCTCTGTTCTCGCTATATAAAATTATCTTCATGGACATATCTGAAGAATAAAACATCTTGGACCCCTTATGTAAGCAAATATAAAAAAAAAATATGGAATTGAATCAATATATGCAAAATAAAAGCGTTAAAATTGTATGGGACCCGTACTAATTATATACGCGAATATTAGAAAATATAACCTGTATTAGTAGATTACATGTATAAATTGAAAATACCAATAAACCCGTAATCTTTAAATCTGAAGACAGTCATTTATTCCAATATATGTCAAAATTAAAGTGCTAAAATTATATGGGAAGATATACACGTACTACTTATAATGTCCGATTATTAGTAGAAGATTACCCGTTTTGCAATATGAGTCTCAAATGTTTTTTGGTAAACTACAACAGACGACGTAATAAATTGAATATATAATTAATCCCCTTAAGCTTCATACCAGAAGACTGTACTTGATTCCAATATATATGCCAATATATGTCAAAATACATGCCAATATACCTGTACTACTTATATTCTCGTAGGTTAGAAGATTACCCGTGCATTCCTAGAAGATTACTCGTACAACGTACAATATGCGTGTGTCAGCAATTTTTGCCGCAATAAAACAATGGCGTAATAACTTAAAAATATCAATAATCACTGAATCAATAATTCCGGAAAATATCAATAATAATAATTTTTAAACCTGAAGAGTATAATTGATATTATCCAGTCCAAAAAGAAATGGCAATGAAATTTATTTTATAAACATATCTTCATTATTCAAATCGGAAAGGATTTAATAAAAATCGTCTGCCGCATAAACACATTGGATTTAAATCCGTTGCTAAGCGACATGATATCATTTGCTTCAAATAAATTGGTAGAAAAAATGTCGTCTAAATAGTTATATTTCTATGGAACATTTGGCGACAGTTTCGTCAAATTAGCGACATTTTAAAAAATCGCCAAATTTATCGCCAAGTGGGACTGTAGAACTGACAGTTCCACTTTGCGACAAATTGACGAAATATCATCACAATACTATCCCCTAACAAAAAACAATTAATATCATTTATGTAGCGCCATTTTATCAATTTCAGATATTTTTATAGATTTGAAAACATTTTTATCAATGTGGTGACATTTTAAAAATTCGCTAAATGTATTACTAAGTAGGATGGTTGGTCTGACAGATAAATGCTAACCAAACATCATTTCAGTGCTCTCTTCTAACAAAACAAAAAAAAATTTCATTGATATGTAGAAGACCCAAGCCACACGACCAACCCGAAGGTTTATGGAAGCTGTTTCTGTCGAAAGCCCAGAACGACCGACTCATCCGAGGACATGAGCAGCAAGATGGTCGTCCGGGAAGCTGTTTGTGTGTCGTTTATATCAATTTGGCGACATTTCCGTCAATTTGGCAAAGTTTAAGAAAAGTTGTCAAATTAGCGATATCCCTCCAAAATCGTAGATTTGAATTTGCAGATCTGAATGAAACATTCTTATCCCGTTTCAATATACTAAATGAAAACACTACAATTGTATTAGAAGATATACCCGCTCTACTCTTTTTCTGTTTCAACAATCGGCTATATGAATTTATTGGCTAAACACATATATGAGTTTAGTAGCTAAATACGATATAAGCTTGAAAACTATTGGCCAAAATAAATGAAATTGATGTACGCAGTCAGCAATTAATATAATTAAAAGAAAAATCAAACCGTCCATTCATAAGATATACTTTTATATCCATTTATCCATTTATTTATTATTTAAATCGAAAAAAAATAATAAAAACATTAACAAACACATTTAATTTAATCCGTTATTCGTACGGAGTGTATAATTTAAAGAAACTTATAGTTCGCAATCATGTGCAAATTCGGTTAAAATATTAAATTTATTGCTCCTAAAGAGAAGTTTAAGAATATATGTTCTCACTATGCAAAATTATCTTCACGATCAGATCTGAAGAATAAAACATCCTGCCCCCTTTTGTAAGCAAATTTACAGAAGAAAAAATAGGAATTGAATGAATATATGCAACCCCGTACTAATTATATTGTCGCAGATCAGAAAATATGCCAATGTGTTAGTAGAAGATTACCCGTATTACAATATGCGTCTCAAAAATATTTGCCAAAATAAAAGAGATGACGTAATAAATTGAAAACATCAATAATATCCGTACTCTTTATACCAGAAGGTCGTAATTGATTCCAATATATGCCAATATATATCAAAACATATGTCAATATACCTGTACTACTTATATTCTCGTAGATTAAAAGATATACACGTGTATTTGTAGAAGATTCGTACAACATACAATATATGAGTTTAAACAATTTTTGTCATAATAAAATAATTGCATAATAACTTGAAAATATCAATAATCCTTGAATCAATAATCCCCGAATATATAAATAACAATAATTTTTAAACCTGAAGACCGTAATTGATATTATCCAGTCAAAAATGCTATAAGAAAAATCAAATCGTTCTTTTCTAAAATATATTTTTATATCCATTTTTTTATTATTCAAATCGAAAAAATAATTATTAAAATTAACAGACAGATTTAATTTAATTGCGTTTCTGAGTAACATGATATAAGATAGAATCTTATAACATGTTAAATATGTCATGTCTTATAACATAAACTGCGAAATTAAATAACGATTTTGATTTCTCTATACTTCTCTTTGTTCCGTAAAAGCTTGTTTTAAATAAACCATGAACCATGGAGATAGATTTCCCCTTTAAATCATGTTTCAAACAATTCATGTTTTCAGAAAGTGACTAATTAACGCAAAAAATCTCCCATCAAACTCAGAGATTAAATTTTAATTCACTTTCAAACGATTTTCAAGCTTTTCGTTTGGATAAACCACGGAGTTAGGGAGTAGAACTCCTAGGAAAAAGTTCCGTTTTTCATTAATATCTCGACAACCCCAGGTCTTAGAAACTCGAAACTTGGACAAAATTTATGGGGGGATATTCCAAGGCTATTCACCAAATTTCATTAAATTCGGTTCAGCCGTTTTTCCGTGATGATGGGACAAACGAAAATTTCGTTTTTTACTAATATCTCGAGAACCACTGGTCGTAGAAACTCAAAACACGGATATAATTTTAAGTGGGGCTATTTCTGGGCTACCCACAAAATTTCATCAAATTCGGTTCAGCCGTTCTCCCGTGATGGTGTGACAAACAGACAGACAGACAGACAGACAGACAGACAGACAGACAGACAGACAGACAGACAGATTTTCATTTTTATTTATATAGACTAGCAGCATACCCGTTCTTCGGAGTATATAATATAAATAAACTTAAAATTCACAATCATGTGCAAATTCCTATAGTATACTAAATGGCATTTTTAATCAAAATATTCTGTTAAAATATTTAACATAATGCTCCTAAAAAGAAGTTAAGGAATGGCTGTTCTCGTTATTCAAAATTATCTTCACGGGTAGATCTGAAGAATAAAATATCCTGGCCTTTTTGTAAGCAAATTTATAAAAAATATGGAATTGAATCAATATATGCAAAACAATAGCGTATTGTATGGGATCCGTACTACTTATATACGCGAATATTAGAAGATATAACCTGCATTAGTAGATTACATATATAAATTGAAAATATCAATAAATCCGTAATAAATCAGTAGGCAATAATTAATTCCAATATGTGCCCAAATGAAAGTGCTAAAATTATATGGGAAGATAAACCCGTACTACTTATAATGTCATACATTAGAAGATATGTCCTAGTGTTAGTAAAGGATTACCCGTATTATAATATGTAGTCTGAAAATTTTTTACCAATATATAACAGATTACTTAATAAATTAAAAATATCAATAATCCCTGCCATCTTCATACCGGAAGGCTTGATTCCAATATATGCCAATATACATGTACTACTTATATTCTTTTAGATTAGAAGATATACCCGTGCATTTGTAGAAGATTACTCGTACAACGTACAATATATGAGTTTCAACAATTTTTGCCGCAATAAAACAATGCCATAAGAAATTGAACATATCAATAATCTCTGAATCAATAATCCCCGAAAACATCAATAATAATAATGTTTAAACATGAAGATCGTAATTGATATTATCCAGTCAAAAATACGATGGCAATGAAATTTATTTTATATACATATCTTCATCATTAAAATCGGAAAAGATTTAATAAAAACCTTCTTCCCCATAAACACATTAAATTTAAATCCGTTGTTAAGCGACATGTTATGATTTGCTTCAAATAAATTGGTGGTCAAAATATCGTCTGAATATCTCTAATGAAGGTTTGGCGACATTTTAAAAAATCGCCAAATTTATCGCCAAGTGGGACTGTAGAACTGACAGTCCCACTTGGCGATAAATTGACGGACCATCATCAAAATATTATCCCCTAAAAAAAACACAATTTCGTTTATTTAGGGCAATTTATCAATTTCAAAATATTTTTATGGATTTATAAATATTTTTATCAATTTGGTGACATTTTAAAAAATCGCCAAATTTATCGCCAAGTGGGACTGTAGAACTGACAGTCCCACTTGGCGATAAATTGACGAACCATCATCAAAATATTATCCCCTAAAAAACACAATTTCGTTTATTTAGGGCAATTTATCAATTTCAAAATATGTTTATGGATTTATAAATATTTTTATCAATTTGGTGACATTTCAAAAATTCGCTAAATGTGTTACTAAGTAGGGCGGTTGGACTGACAGACAAATGCTAACGAAACACCATTTCAGTACTTTCTTTTAACAAAACAAAATAAATTTCATTGATTTACGTCATTTTTATCAATTTGGGGACATTTCAATCAATTTGGTAACTTTTAAGAAATTTGCCAAGTTAGCGATATCCAGCCAAATTCGTAGCTCTAAATTCGCAGATCTGAATAAAATATCGTGATCCAGTTTGTATATACTAAATGAAAACACTAAAATATTGTTAGAAAAAATACCCATTCCACTCTTTTTCTGTTTAAACAATTGGATAAATGAATTTATTGGGTAAACAAAATATGCGTTTATTAGCTAAACACAATATATAAGCTTAAAACCTCTTTGCTAAAATAAATGAAAGTGGTGTATGCAGTTCGCAATTAATATAATTTAAAAAAATCAAACCGTTCATTTATAAGATATATTTTAATACCCATTTATTTAATATTCAAATCGAAAAAATAATAATAATCATTAGCAAACATATTTAATTTCATTCCTTGGCCGAGCCACACGATATAAGATAGAATCTTCCTCATAAAATGCGAAATTAAATAACCATTTTAATATCTTTATACTTCTAATCGTTGAGTAAAAGCTTGTGAAATACAAAACATGGAGGTAGATTTTTCCATTTAAATTCATATTTCAAACAATTCATGCTTTCAGATAGTGACTATTTAATGCAAAAAACCTGCATCAAACTCAAAAATAAAGTTTCATTTCCCTTTGACGTTTTAAACAAACGATTTTTATCCTTTGCGTTTGGATAAACCACGGAGTTGGAGAGTAGAACTCCTATAAAAAAAGTTCCGTTTTTCATTAATATCTCGACAACCTCTGGCCTTAGAAATTCAAAACTTGGGCAAAATTTATGGGGGACTATTTCAATGCCACTCACAAAATTTCATTAAATTCGGTTCAGCCGTTCCCTCGTGATGATGAGATAAACGAAAGTTTTGTTTTTTACTAATATCTCGAGAACCACTGGTCGTAGAAATTTCAAACATAGACTAAATTTTAAGTGGGGCTATTTCTAGGCTACCCACAAAATTTCATCAAATTCGGTTCAGCCGTTCTCCCGTGATGATGGGACAAACAGACAGACAGACAGACAGACAGACAGACAGACAGATTTTCAATTTTATATATATAGATTATTATATTTTCGATTTGAATAATAAATAAATGGATATAAAATTATATCTTATGAATGAACGCTTTGATTTTTCTTTTTATTATATTAATTGCTGACAGCGTACATCACTTTGATTTATTTTGGCAATGAGTTTTCAAGCTTATATTGTGTTTAGCTACTAAACTAATATATTTTGTTTAGCCAATAAATTCTTTTAGCCGATTGTTGAAACAGAAAAAGAGTAGAACGGATATATCTTCTAATACAATTGTAGTGTTTTCATTTAGTATATAGAAGCGGGATCAGGATGTTTCATTCACATCTGCAAATTCAGGGCTACGAAATTGGCGGGATATCGCTAATTTTTCAATATATATATATATATATATATATATATATTCCCATATAATTTTAGTGCTTACATTTTGGCATATATTGGAATCAATTACGGATTTAGTGATATTTGCAATTTATACATGTTATCTAATACAATTTATACATGTAATATTCTAATATTCGAGTATATTTGTAGTACGGGTTCCATACAAATTTAGTGCTTTTATTTTGTATATATTGATTCAATTTCATATTTTTGCATATTTGCTTTCAAAAGGGGCTAGGATGTGTTATTCTTCAGATCTGCCCCTGAAGATAATTTGCATAGTGAGAACAAATATTCTTGATCTTCTCTTTAGGAGCAAAAAATTTAATATTTTAACATAATTTGCACATGATTGTGAATTATAAGTTTCTTTATATTATATATTCCGTACGAAGAACGGGTATGCTGCTAGTAGGAAATATAATTATCAGATAAAGTTTTACTTCAGCTTTAAGGAATTTCATGTTTAAAGATTACGATGATTATTGATATTTTTAATTTATAACAATATCTGTTTTGTTTTGACAAATAGTTTTGACACTCATATATTGTAATATGCGTATTCTTCTACTAATACGTGGGTATATCTTCAAATCTACGATAATATAAGTAGTGTGGGTACATGATTTTAGCTCTTTCATTTTGGTATATATAGGAAGCGATTGCAGCCTTCAGGTTTAAAGATTACGGAGATTACTGATATTTTCAATTTATTACGATATGTTATTTTTTGGTAAAGATTTGTGAAACTTATATATTGTACACTGGTAATTTTCTACTAATACCAGCGTACATCAAAATGTAATCTCTAATATTCGAGAACATAAGTAGTATATCTTCCCATACAGTTTCAGCGCTTTGATTTTAACACATATTGTTTTAGTTTCATATTTCTTGTAAATTTGATTACAAACGGACCAGGATATTTCCTACTTCAGATCTTCCCTTGAAAATAATTATTTATACCAAGAACACAGATTCTTAAATTTCTTTTAAGGAGCATTAATTTAAATATTTTAATAGAATGCTTTAAATAACAATGTCATTTAGAATATTATAGGAATTCGTACATACTTGTGAATTTTAAAATGTTTTCTATTATATATTCCGTACGAAGAACGGGTATACTGCTAGTCTACTATAAGAATAACCAATTTTTCCTCCCGTAATGTTTGGCAAAATATTGCTGACGAATTTGCCAGAATATTTCAATTTGCTGACATTTTAAATGTCACCCAATTGATAAAAATTCGCTAAATGGATAAAACCATTGCTAAATCAATGACTAATTAATGAAAGTTCAATATCTTGGAAAAAACATAAAAGTAGATTATAAGGATAACCCATTTCTCCGTTCATCTGTCCATAACACTTGGTAATTTAGCGCGAGAAATTTAGCGGATATCGCTGACTTGGAGACTATTTTAAATGTTTCCAAAGTTATTAAAATATTGCCAAATTGATAAAAATGACACCAAATATTAAGTAATGTTGCGCAAATTCTGATTTACGTCATATAACGGGCATACCTTCTAGTATATAAGAAATGCCCTTCTCTCCGTTTATCAGTAACATTTGGTGAAACATTTGGCGATCTTAGCGAATAATGTAGCGAAGTATCGCCAACTTGGAGATATTTCGCTCTAGATTGGTCAAAATTGCAAAAATGACTCCAAACTAATGAAAATGATGCCTAATTGATGAATTAATTATTAAAATACTTTAATATATGGACTATATGCTTATTGAGGATGATATTCACATTGATATTTGTTTATTTAGAGTCGTTCGAAATATAAGTTAATTGGGTACTTTGAAATAGTTTTCCATGTTGATACCAAAAAACCGCCGTGTATACAATTCAACGTTAAAAACATAATACCGTGGATCTTATACATTACTTTTTTACTGTAAAAGGCGTAAATTCATTGCAATATAATTATAAGAAAATTCATGTGCTGTCCATATCAATTTTTTTATTTACCAAATATAATAGATAGAAGTATGATTTATTAGTTTGAATAATGTTTTTTTATGTAATTGATGAAATTTCTTATCTGATAATCTATAAATTCGAAACACTTGATTCTTAATGATGTTACGAAAAATTTGAACCGCATTACAGGAAGTAAATGGTAATAATTTATTGTTATAAAAATTAAAATAACTTTTTTATCATATAAATTATAAATAGTAATATTAGAAGATTCATAGATTTCAATCCACAAAGTTAACCTGACCACTAATAGAAGGTGCATTATTCAACGTGAGAGATCGATTTCTGGTCTCACACATCTAAGTATTCGATATTACCACCAAGACAGCAATACAATATGATCGGCGAATTACGAGTGGGCGAGAATTATACTTCGATTTAATTCCAGTAAAATGAGCACCGTAAGTACGTGCTGGTGACAGAGTCCAAGACAGACTTGAAGCTATGTGTTCCTTAAACACTGTGGAATGTCTTAAACACATTTTAGGCATTTTCAACTAATGGTCTCACATTGTCTCTGTCCTGAGCGAATAAGAGGAATAATTGTTGTAATTGAGTAATTAAGTGATCTATGTTGTTCATAAATTATTTATTGTTTAAGTTAAAATGGCGCAATTAATGGAGTAGTATTATGTTAATTAATATTCGTTTACAGAAATCGCGCTAAAGATAAAAATTGGAGGGTATCAGCGGCACAACGTATAATATAATTAGTTCCACTATGTACGAATTTACGGTCATGTTGAGATAAATCAATTTAATATTATGCTTTTGTATAATTCTTGTATGGTGTTTAAAGCGGTATTATCAAATATTCAACGCAACTAAGAATAAATAAACTTCAATGTTTTATTCTCAAAGGTGCGTTATTAATTGTAATCAACGCATTAACAATAATCTTATTAAATTATAAATCCGAAAGCCAACTTTACATTCATTATTTTGTTTTACTGCACCACACAACGATACCAGATAATCCGGATAGAAACCATTGTTGATATTAATTATTTCGTTTCTACAACACAGATCAGATCGTCTACATATCGATATATTTGTAAGACAGTTGATATAAATGTATATTCATATTTATAAAGATATAAATTTGCTAATATATTACTGCTATAACTACCTGATACTTGTAAGTATAATTGGTTTCCCTGAAAAATATAGTCATTAAATAAAACGAAGTGGAGAAGTTTAGGAAAGTTCTTGATTTTAATATGAACGACATGTTTGATAACAACATTTTAAAGAGATAAGATGACATATTATAAAAATCTTGAATTATAACGATATTATTGATGATGATATGATGATATGATGATGATATTATTAAATAGATCTTTAAAATCAAACGCTTGGAAACTAACAATTTTGTTAATTAAATGCAATTTATCAATTAATTCTTGTCTCTAATCCATATAAATGAAATTGAAAATCTGTCTTTCTGCCTGTATGTTTGTCTCACCATCACGGTAGAAGGACTGAACCGAATTTAATGAAATTTTGTGGGTAGCCTTGAAATAGTCCCACTTAAACTTCAGTCCATATTTTGAGTTTTTAAGACCAGGGGCTGTCGATGTATTAATGAAAAACGAAATTTTTCATAGGAGTTCTCTCTAACTCTCTGGTTTCTCCAAACGAAAAAGAAACAAAATCGCTAGTTTAAAACTTGAATGTGAGTAAAACTCTATCTGAGTTTGGTTGGAGTTTATTGCGCTTATCAGTCACTTTTAAAAATTGCAGATATGAAACATGAATTTAAATGGAAATTCTATCACCTTGGTTTATTTTTCACAGGCTCTTACTCAACAATGAAAAGTATTAAGAAATCAAAATGGTTATTTAATTATCAGCATTTTATGAAGATGCTTTATAATATCATGTTGTTTAGCAACGCAATTAACTCAAATGTGCCAGTTAGTATTTAGTAATATTTTTTCTATATGAATAAGAAATAAATAGATATAAAAATATATCTTAAAAATGAACTGCTGGAGTTTTATTTTAATTATATTACTTACGGACTGCGTACATCACTTTTATTTATTTTGGCAAATAATTTTCAAACTTATATATTGTGTTTAACCAATAAGCTCAGGTCTTGTGTGTAACTAATAAACTTATTTAGTCGATTGTTGAAACAGTATTCTGTTTTTACAATCGACTAAAAGAGTGGTAGATAGGGTATATCATCTAATTCAATTTTAGTGTTTTCATTTAGTATATACAAACGGGATCAGGATGGTTTTAATCTTCAGATCTGCAAATTCAGATCTACGATTTTGGCGCGATATCGTTAACTGGAGGTTCTTAAATTTCTTTTTAGGAGCATTTATTTAAATATTTTAATACAATTCCTTGAATAACAATGCCATTTAGATTATTATAGAAATTTGCACATGAATTTTAAGTTTTCTACTTTCCCTGCAATAAATGGTGATGTATATGGAAAGTACTGGAATCATGCCGAAAATCACAACTCCAGCTTTCGACGGATATACACGTTTCGAGACCTCTAGAATACGAAAAAACTATTTTTAGCGTGACGACTGAGTGTGTGTCTGTCTGTCTGTATGTGCAGATTTTATATCCACTCTAAATAAAAAACTACTGGACCGAATTTCACAAAATCTGGAAGGTAAGTCACTTGTAGGCGATCCTGGTGTTGATTAGTTTTGGGTACGATTTGGGATAAAAGAACCCGCCTTTTTTGGGAAATGGCCCGCAAAAGTTTGTATCCACTCTAGCTGAAAAACTAATGAACCGAATTTCACAAAATTCGGTAGATAAGTCACTTGTGGCTCACTCTTGTGCTGATTAGATTTTGGTACGATTCGAAAAAAAAATAACCTGGCTTTTTTTTGCGAAATGGCATGCAAAAATCGCCAAAATCTAAAATAAAAAACTACGCATGCCCAAACATATCCATAAAATACTTGTTTAATACGTAATTTTTTACGAAGAAAAGAATAAGACCTATCCCATTACACTAGAACCAGCCGTTCTCGAGATATTTTAGTTTTTTCTTATTTTCTCAACGCCACTTTTAACAATAAGTCCAGTTATCAAATGAGAACAAAAATTTAATTAAAAGTGAATTAAATTTAATTAAAACAAAGAGAACGTGAATATAAGTCTGCATTGAAAGTCATGTGCTGCTCACATCAGATTTTTATATTATATATTCCTTACAAAAACAGTTATGTTGCTAGTCTAGAGAAGTTTATTAGATTATTTCGAAGACTGTCATTTAGTTCTTTCACGCAATTGAGTAATACTTTATTAGCAGATGTCGAATAAATACAAAGTCAGCTTGTGAAGATTCTAATTTGAATGGGATTCTTATGAAATTTAGGTATGAAAACTATATACGGAAATTTAAAAAATTTTAAGTTTATTTGTACATTACCATCAATATTAGTACTTATTACTTTGATATTATTAAAGGAATGTGAGTCAATTTTGATGATTTCATTATTCTTGAAATAGTCGATTAATATTTGAATATAAAATTGTTTACAAATATTTGCATAATTATTGGAGGCTTTATCTACATAAGCGATAACCAAAGATTTTTATTAAATCTGTAATACAGGTTATTAATTTACAAATATTATATAGGGATTTGGAAATTTTTATGCTATTAATTGTAATTTTAAAGACTTTCACGATATATTATTTACATATGTTAAAAGCTTCTAATGGTTATGAATATTTATATGTTATTACTTTCCTTATATACATAGTATAATGCATAAGGGAAGTATTGTGGCAGTGTCGAAAATTCCAACATGAACATGGGAGAGATATAAATGCATAATCTAGACATGCGCATCTTTCTGGAAAAGGCAGACAAATATATTTAGGATTTTCGAGTTACAGTTTCTCACACATCTTTCATTGGATATTCAAATTTTTATTATATATATGTATATATATATATATATATATATATATATATATATATATATATATATATATATATGTATATACATGTATTATATATATATATATGTATATATATATGTATATATATATTATATACATGTATATATATATATGTATATATATATATATATATATATATATATATATATATATATATATATATATATATGTATATATATATATATATGTATATATATATATATATATATATATATATATGTATATATATATATGTATATACATATATATATATATATATAAAAATAAATTATTAAATCCAAAGTTAGAATGTATGTAGTAACTCATAATACACTATTCCAAAATTTTCTACAAATACAAAGAAATTAAGACAAAAAGAGGAAATAATAAAGCATAATGCAAGTCATAAGGACAAAGACAATCAACAAATTTCAAAAATGAGGAATGCAAATAAGAAAACAAAAAAATCAAGCAAAAAAGCTTGCACATGGAGGAGATTTAGGCTTACGAGATTAGGCTTACGAAAAGTTCATTTCGAAAAAATTCTCATCGGGTCCATATATCTTTTCGAAATGAACACAAAAATGCTTGTTTCTGAAACACAAGATAGATTTTATCTATAAACTTATGTTATATGGACGACAAGCATAAAGATTGGAACAATAAAGGAAACATAAATACCTCAAAACGCACATCTTCAGCGCAACCATGACGAGCAAAATATGACTGGATCATCGTTGCCATATGCCAAAATGAAAAGATGTGATTTGCTGTTGCCAAAGAGAGTAATAAAAACAGTACTGCGCAAAAGCAATAAAATGAGTTATTCAACTGTTAAAGCTTCGAGATAAAAAGATGAAAATATAATTGCAGGAGAATGAAGAAGTACGGCTAAAATAAGATAATAAGGGGAGAATATGAGAATTTTAGGCTAATCGAAACTTATTAACTATACTATTGACTAAATATGCAGGATATTGATACATTTTACTGGTAATTTTGAGGTTATTAATGTGCAAAGCATGAAATTTTTTATCTGATAATCTATAAATTCTAAAAAGTTGATTAAGTATAATATTTCTAAACAATTGAATCGAGTTGCAGGAATTAAAAGGTAATAATTTATTAATATTAAATTTAAAAAAATCTTTTTTATCATATAATTTAGTAACTATCCCATGAGCAGGTTCTATAATTAGATTTAAATCCAAATAAGAAACATTATTACTAATAGAAGTTTCATTAGGTATTAATTCCAAATTATCCGGATAGAAATCTATATCTATGACATAGTTATCAGTAAATACAAGACAAATCAGATCATCTACATATCTATAAATTTTATAATCAGTTGAAGTAAAGAATTTTTCATAATGATATAGGTATAAATTAGCTAACATACTGCTACTACAGCCACCTTGTGGAACACCTGAGACTTGTAAGTATAATTTATTACCTTGAAAGATATAATTATTGAAAAGAACAAAATGGAGAAGCTTAGGAAAATTGGTAAATTTTGTAAGATTAGAATGTTTAGTAATATAAGCATTATATAAAGCTAAAATGACATCATATAGATCAGTGATCTTAATATTATTAAATAGATCTTTAAAATCAAAAGTTTGAAATCCTATTATTTTACCATGCGTTTTTAATTTATTTTTTAATTCCTTACTGTTATTTAGAATAATATAGCTATCACCAGAATCTCGTAAATTGCTATTTAGTACATTTAAATAATTTAGTAATAATTTACTAGCAGTGGTAGAGTATGAATTATGACCACTAGTAACAGTTCTAAATTTAATAGGATTTTTATGAAATTTAGGTATAAGCACAATATATGGAAATGTCAAAAATTTATTATTAATATCTAAATCACTATACATATTGATAATTTTCAATTTGATACTATTAAGAGAGTGTGAATCAATTTTAAATAGACTATTATTTTTTAAATAATCTAGCAGATATTGAATATAGAATTTTTTACAAATAATAGCATAATTATTAGAGGCTTTATCTACATAAGTAATAACAAAAGATCTATGTAAATCATTAACAGAATGCTTTATATTATCCATATTATATATGGATCTAGATAAATTAATACTACAAATGGTATTTTTAATAGATCTTAAAATAGTAAATTTCCACATATTAAATGCCTCTAAAGGCTGAGCATATTTAGAAGCTAATCCATAAATAAATTTATCAAGGTCCAGATTGATTGACTTTAACACTTGTTTAGAATTATTACATGAAGGTAACCTGAATTTAGTGCCAAATGACATTATAGTTCTTAAAGATTTATCTTTTACAATGGCTAAGTCTCCAGTAACTATATATATATATATATATATATATATATATATGTATATATATATATATATATATATATATATATATATATATATATGTATATATATATATATATATATATAAATATAATATAAATATAAATATCTTAGATTTCCTTATATAGTGCATATTCCAAAATTTCATAAAAATCCTATTAAATTTAGAACAGTAACTAGTGGCCATAATGCTTACTCTACTACTGCGAGTAAATTATTACTAAATTCTTTAAGTCTAATAAATAATAGTTTATGCCAGACTAGCAATAATTACCATATTCTAAATAATAGTAAAGAATTAAAGTATAAATTAACATCTCTTAGAAAAATAATAGGATTTCAAACTTTTGATTTTAAAGATCTTTTTAATAATATATGATGTAATTTTAGCTCTATATAATCTTATATTACACATCTTTCAAATCAAATTAAATTTATAAATTTTCCTAAACTTCTTCACTTTGTTATTTTCAATAATTATATTTTTCAAGGAAATAAATTATACTTACAAGTCTCAGAAGTTCCACAGGGTGGCTGCAGTAGTAGTATGTTAGCTAATTTACACCTTTATCATTATGTAAAGTCATTTACTTCAATAGATTATACTTTTTACAGATATGTTGATGATCTGATTTGCTTAGTACATACAGAAAATTATCTCATAGATATAGATTACTATCCAGACAATTTGGAATTAATTCCTATTGAAGCTACTATTAGTAATAATGTTAATTTTTTGGATTTAAATCTTTTTATTGATCCTTCTAATAGAATTGTTGCAAATTCATATGATAAAAAATACTTTTATAATTTTAATATTAATAAAAGCTTACCAATTAATTCCTGTAAGTCGATTCAATTGTTTAGAAATATTATACTCAATCAGCTTTTTAGAACTTATAGATTATCTAATAAAAAATTTCATGCTATGCATATCAATAATCTCAAAATTACTAGCAATTTTTATAAATATCCCCCTTATTTAGTAAATAGTATTGTTAAAAAATTTAAAATAGCTGTATTTGTATAATTCTATTCATAGTATCATATAATTCTATGCATAGTATCTTATATTAGCCAGACATCTCCATTCTCTAGTATTTTTAATATTTTTTTACATTCTCTTCCACTTCAGCATTACTATTATTAGCCCCTTCTTTTAGTAGCTCTTTTTGTATATTAATACTTTTTCTTAACATTTCGCTTAACAGTTTTTAAATTCTTATGAATGGCAACAGTAGATTTTTTTTGTTATTTTTTCTTTACGAATAGCAACACTGGTCTCTTCTATCAGAGTTCAGGGTTTCGACTCGTTTGTACATAAGCTGTGCATTTTCCAGGTATTCATTTTTTCTTTTTTATTCCTTCTTTATGTATGTCGTCCAAGTAGAAATAGTTTATAGATATAATCTATCTATTTCTTTAGAAACATACATGTTTTGTGTCTGCTTCGTAAAATACTTGGACTTGAGAACGAATTTTACGAAGTGAACACTTCCATTTGTTTAGGCTTTGTCCTTTTTCCACGTGTATAGCGATATAGCTTGTTTTATTAAGTTTTTCTTTTTTCGTTTCCATACCTTTGAATTTTGTTGATTTTCTGTAACTTGATAGCTTGTGTTTTGTATTTTTTTCTATTTGATTGATGATTTGCTGTTTTATATTTTATTCTGTGGGTGTTTTAGAAAGTTAGGTTTATCGTGATGCATCTTCTTACTTTTCGTTCATTTGATTTTCAAACTACTATAATTATATATATATATATATATATATATATATATATATATATATGTTTATACATATATATATATATGTATATATATATACATATATATATATAAAAATATATATATATGTATATATATACATATATATATACATATATATATATATATATATATATATTTATATATATATATATATATATATATATATATATATATAAATATATATATATATATATATATATAATTTATTTTAACTTTTGATTATATTTTATATCCTTTTATTTCAGTTATATATCAATAATACGATTTATTTTGTACCACCACATCCTTAATAAATAATTTCAGTGCGTATTGTATTTACATCCCTTCTAATTTTAAAAGTTTGATGACACTAAGATGCATCGCTAACTTTAGTTAATAGCATTGAAATGAAAATTTTAATTTGCGCATTTTTATTATTTCACCTCAAAAGATATGCTGTATCTTATTCATCTATGCTATCCAATTTGACATAAATTGCTCTAGATACCATGTCGCCCATTCTCCTGACGTCACTCCTATTTATGTATAATTCGATATTTAGCAATCTCTCACTACGCTGGAAACATCTGACTACCTCTTGGCAGATATTAACAGTTCTCTGATCATCTTTATCTAGCTTAAAGAGACACATTTACAATTTACCTAAATGAAACTATTGCGTTTGGAGCTAACCCATCAAAATAAATACTTGCAAATTGGAATTTTTTTCGTGCTTTCTATCGAAAGAACTACATTGGTCTGCTTTTATATATCAGACGGCAAAGTAAGTATGGATAGTTAGTAATCAATTCTCATTTCGAACATTTCGGTAAAAACAATCTCTCAATTGAAAAATTTTAAACACTGATTTTTTTAAAACGTCTATCTAACGATTGAGACGTGTACTAAATTAGGAGATTTTATCAATGCGGTAAATGTCAGATTGACAGGTGGAGAGATCGATTGATAGCTGGGAATTATGTATCCGCAATCATCAAAACAATAATAGTTTCAATGACATACATATTACAGTTTTTATTCAGTCCAATGGATGATATTTATGATAGCACGCAATAATTTTTTATTCATAGATTGGAATATAACTTTTATTCGTTATTCATCAATCATTATTCAGAATTTCATTTTCTCCAAAACCTTCAATTTATATTGATTTTCCACTTTATTTTGAATTGCTTGGTATCACTATTGAAAAACATTTCAAATCCAATATTCGAACTATTCATTTTAAATGGTCGTTTTATGTTGTTATGGCCGAAGCGGGACAAGGATACTTTAATGAATGTTTGCTAAATATCAGTGTTTGGCATTGCATTTAAGAAAATAACCTTAAGTTTGCTTTATTATTAGTTATATAGCAATCAATCTGTTGTGTGATTTTAAAGTAAGTTTAAAAATATATATTTTCATTTATCATCCATGTGGTAGAAAACTTGAAATCAATAAATATGCCTCAACATGGATTACAGGCAAATAAAAAACAATGTAAAAGTTTTGACATCTTTAAATACATTAATTCTATATATTGTATATGCATTATATATAAAATGCCGAGATTTCGCAATTTGTTTTCAGTAGAAAACATTCTACTAATCATCACCTTGTGTTATGAAATAATTTTGTGCGCAGTTCACTTGGTAGTAAGTGTAGTATTAAATATAAATTCGGGATTTTCGCCAGCGTCAATTGCAAACAGTTTTATAACTTCCGTTGCATGCATTCATCGAATGATCTTACGTTCAAGGTTCGAAACTCTAAAGGATATGTCTCGTGCAGTTAATTACGGAAACGAAATTCATCACAATAAAATCAATCGCAAAAATTTTTACTGTAAATCTTTCTGGCTTGTTATTACCATTGCTGTACATTCAATTATGGCAATCCTTTCCTTAATTGTGAGTTTCAATCGATTAGATAAGGACAATCTCATGTTAATACCAAAATGTTTAGAAGGCAGAATTAATGAAAAATGTTTTTCAATTTTCATGGTTATTACTGGCAACTTTAATCTTTCCTTACCTCTACATACTTTTGAAATTCAGTATTCGCAAGTGTGCTACAGACTGAAATGTATGTTGAACAATTTCAATAAAAGTTTTCATTTGGATGTGAAACCTAATTACGAAAATATATATAACACTCTAACAAATATATCAGGTAAAGTGCGGTTAGTTAATGATAAATTAGGAGTTTTGGTGTTCACAACTACTCTGTTTAACTGCGGTATAATGTATATTATTGTGACATTTTTTCTCCATCCATCCACATACGGTGATGCCATGCAACATGCTACAGTATATGTGTTTATTTTCTATGCCTTACCATCCTTTTTAATTATGATTCTATCTGCGGTAGAAATAAATGAACTGTCCACAAAAATTTCAATGACAGCAAAAAAATTGTCCCATAACAAGGACAATGATGTTATAATGCAATTGCGATTTTATCACGATGCCCATTGTGAGATATCGATGAACATGTGGGGCATATACCCAATCAAAAGAAGCTTCATTTTTGCAACACTTGGAACAGTTTTCACATACTGTATTCTTGTTGATGGTGTATGGTCAATAAAAATGACACAAAATTAATTACACGATCCTGCACTGACAGTAAATGAAAAGCATGAAAGAGTTAAAATGAACTTTAATGGCTTCATAGTTTTAGGTTGTTTAAAGTCTTTAATAAATTCAATTTTGATATACTGCTGTAACATTAGAACCAAAACACACTATCTCAAATAATATAACTGTGGTTTGAGAGGCTGTAATTTCCAATATTCTGTCAAAAAAAGCTTACTTCAATTAGTTGACACCAATTTTTTGGAGGGCATTTTAAGCTCTTTTCCTCTGGTAAAACTGCATACGTTTTAAACAATCGGTAAGAGAAACCTGCAAGGCGGCAGTGCGAAAAACAATCGACAATATTGATCTCAAAAAATGAAAGCGAAATTACGTAGCGTGGGTTGCAGACATTAAAATCATGATTTTCAACCATAATCGAATCACCACAGGATTTACTGTAGCCCAAGCATTACGTCAATCCAATTGAAAGTAACACAAATGAAAAATTGATATGCGGTTAAGCAATAGAAGAGGAAGAATTTAAAATCTTTGAATTTCTAGCATAATTAAGAGAGGGGTGAGAATGTAGAATGAGGAAAGTCTAGAGTAATGGATGTGACGCTTTTTAATATTTTCCATAGATTGAAAATTTATATTCTGACAGCATTGCTTATCGGAAGCCAGCATAATTTCTAATTGTAAAATTAGATTTGACCGAAATGGTACTAGTATGTAACATTGTCATCCAAAGAAGCGGCAAGTGTTAATGTATAATTCCTTCTCAAAAATATTGCGATATGGCTTTTGTACATCATTATTTTGCTGTTAAACAATTAAAGTCATTTGAGAAATGAGACGTGTGTAGTAAATTAAATCATATGTATATATGTGTGATGTCAATGTAAAGGTTTTCATAATTAAAATTAGATTTTTTATTATTACTTTCCTCATACAAATAGTAAAATGTATTTTACTTTCTTATACTTGCAAACATAGTATTCAAGTGTAAGACATGTATACAAGTATAATACATATATACTTGTATACATAGTATACAAATATAAGATATAAGTACAAGTACATATGTAGGTTTCAGGAAAGAATTGTGACGGGGACAAAAATTCGAATTTTCGACGGGAGAGCAAGTTACAAGCCCACATGACAGGAATAAATTTTTTCTGAGGTGATATATATATATATATGTGTGTGTGTGTGTGTGTGTGTCAGTAAGACTGTGGAGATGGTATCTCGCGAACATATGAAGTGATTCGAACGAAATTTGGTAGAAACATTACGGTTAATATTAGAATATTAATAGATTTCATACCACAAAGTTAACCTTACCACTAATAGAAGGTTCATTATTAGCGATTACAGATAATCCTGTTAGAAACCGATGTTGATATTATTTAAATCCGTTTCAGCAACACAGATCAGATCGTCTACATATTGATATAATTGTAAGTCAGTTGATGTAAATATACACTCATATTTATATGCATTCGTAGATATAAATTCCTTATTATATATATTACGTCTATAACCATCTTGCAAGATACCTGATACTTGTAAGTATAATTGGTTTCCCTAAAAATATAGTTATTAAATAAAACGAAGTGTATAAGTTTAGGAACGTTCTTGATTTTAATATGAACGACATGTTTGATAGCAAATGCATTTTAAAGAGATAAGATGACATTATAAAGATCTTGAATTATGACGATATTATTGATGATGATATGATGATGATATTATTAAATAGATCTTTAAAATCAATCGTTTGGAAACTAACAATTTTGTTAATTAAATGCAATTTATCAATTAATTCTTGTCAGCAATCTACATAAATAAAATTGAAAATCTTTCTTTCTGTATATATGGCTGTCTCACCATCATGGTAGAAGGACTGAACCGAATTTAATGACATTTTGTGGATAGCCTTGAAATAGTCCCACTTAAACTGCAGTCAGTATTTTGAGTTACTAAGCCCAGGGGCTGTTGAGATATTAATGAGAAACGAAACTTTTCATTGCAGTTCTCCTCTCTAACTCTCTGGTTTCTCCAAACAAAAAAGGTTGGAAATCGCTAGTTTAAAACGTGAATGTTAATAAAACTCTAGATCTGAGTTTGGTAGAGTTTATTGCGCTTATCAGTCGCTTTTAAAAATTGCAGATATGAAACATGAATTTAAATGGAAATTCTATCACCATGGTCTATTTTTCACAGGTTTTACTCAACAATGAAAAGTATTAGGAAATCACATCGTTTATTTAACTATCAGCATTTTATGAAGATGCTTTATAATATCATGTTGTTCAGCAACATAATTAACTGAAATGTGCTTGTTAGTTTTTAGTAATATTTTTTCGATTTGAATAAGAAATAAATGGATATAAAATATATCTTATAAATGAACTGTTTGAGTTTTCTTTTAATTATATTAATTACGGACTGCGTACATCAATGTAATTTATTTTGGCAAATCATTTTCAAACTTATATATTGTGTTTAACCAATAAGCTCAGGTATTGTGTGTAACTAATAAACTTATTTAGTCGATTGTTGAAACGGAATGAGAGTTGAAAAAGTATATCTTCTAATTCAATTTTAGTGTTTTCATTTAGTATATACAAACGGGATCAGGATGTTTTTAATCTTCAGATCTGCAAATTCAGATCAAGATTTTGGTGGGGTATCGCTAACTTGGCAACTTTTCCTAAACGTTGCCACATTGACGGAAATATCGGTAAATTGATAAAAGCAAGCAAAATCAATGAAATTAGTCTTTTTTAGCTAGAAGAGTACTGAAATAATATTTCGGTAGGATTTGTCTATCAGTTCAACCGTTCTACTTAGTAACACATTTAAGAGTTTTAAGTTTTCTTTGAATTATATTAATTACGGACTGCATACATCACTTTAATTTATTGTGACAAATAAGTTTCAAACTTATATATTGCGTTTAACCATTATGCTCAGATATTGTGTGTAACTAATAAAATTATTTAGTAGATTGTTGAAAAAGTATAAGAGTATAAAGAGTATATCATCTGATACAATTTTAGCGTTTTCATTTTGCATATACAAACAGGATCAGGATGTTTTTAATCTTCAGTTATGGAAATTCAGATTTAAGATTTTGGCGGGATATCGCTAATTTGGCACCTTTTTTAAATGTTGCCACATTCACGGAAATATCGCTAAATTGATAAAAGCAAGCTAAATCAATGAAATTAATTTTGTTTAGTTAGACGAGTACTGAAATTATATTTCGATAGAATTTGTCTGTCAGTTCAACCGTCCTACTTAGTTACACATTTAGCAAATTTCTAAAATGTCTCCAAATTCACAAGAATGTTTGTAACTGCATAAAAATATCTTGAAATTGATAAAATTGCGCTAAATCAATTAAATTAATTGTGTTTTGTTATGGGAAAGTTTTGTGATGATGTTCCGTCATTTGTCACCAACTGAGTCTGTAAGTTCTACAGCTCCACTTGGAGATAAATTTGGCGATTTTTCATAATACCGCTAAATTGACAAAATTATCGCCAAATTGATAAAAATGACGCTAAATTCATCAAAATGACACCGAATAGATGAAAATTCAATATTTTGTATAATTCAGTACAATTTTCTTAATAATTTCTGTCGTTTTGTGAGAATTAAAAAATATTTTTTCACAAACTGATCCAGAATGCATAATTCTTCAGGTCTGCATGTAAAGATAATTTTGTATATCGAGTCCAGACATTCTTATACATTTTTTGAAGAAAAAAATTAAACATTTTAGTAGAACATTTAGAATAACAAAGTTATTTAGAACAATATAGGAATTTGCACATGATTATGAAATTATGGTTCTTTATATTATATATTCCGTACGAAGAACGACTATGCAGTACGGAGAATCTTTTACTCAATACACGGGTATATTTTCTAAACTACGAGAATGCAAGTAGTAGGGTTGTACCATACATTTTTAACACTTTCATTTTGGCATATATTGGTATTAATTACCGACTTCGGGTTTAAAGATTAGGAGCATTATTTATATTACTTTCCTTATATACAATAATGTATAAGGAAAGTATTCTGACGGGGTCGTAAATTCGAATTCGAGTTTTCGATGGGAGAGCACGTTTGAAGCATCCCTGATCACGAATTGAACATTTTTGAAGTGTTGTCTGTGTGTGTGTATGTGTGTGTGTGACGAAAGCCCAGACCATCCGACTCGTCCTAAGACTTAGAGCACTTTTGTGGGTGGTCGGGTGTGTGGTATGAAAGTATGTGCGTGTGTGTGTGTGCGTGTGTGAAAGTATGTGCATGTGTGTGTGTGTGTGTGTGTGTGTCAGGGAGACTGGGGAGACGATAACTGACGAACGAATGGACCGATTCGAATGAAATTTTGTACAAAGATTACAATCCATCAGCACTGGAAGCCTTTTGTTTTTATACGTAATCGAATGTTCAGAACCCCCCTAAATTTTCGAGTGAAATTTTGAAAAAATCGTCAAGAAATCAAAATCTCTAATAAAGTTACACAAATAGACATTTATTATGTAATTTTTCATTAGAAAACGATTGACATAAATTTTAGAACGCTAACATGAACCATTCTCGAGATATTACATATTTTTTCAAAAAATGATCAAAAAATCATATAAAATAAGAAAAAATCCTATTGAGAAACATGTTCACTTTTCATGTGTAATACCATGCGATAAATTGGGTGACATCATTTTCGTGGATTTATCTCGTTCCATTCATGAAAAAATATATTTTGAGTAATATTTTTGTATTTGAACGCCGATAGTCATTTATGTGCTGTAAGAATAACTTATTTCTCCGTCCATAACGCTTAGCGAGATTTTGGCGACGAATTTGGTGGAATGTCGCCAACTTAGCGACTTTTTAAATGTTGCTAAATTAACGAACATTTCGCCAAATGCATAAAAATAACTCTAAATCAATGTACATGATGACTCATTGACGAAATTTCAATATCTTGGAAAGATTATAACTCTCTACTAAAAAAAATAATCTTTTTTTTTTACTGTAAAAGTAGTAAATTCATTGCATTATATTAGGAAATTCATGTGCTGCCCACATCAGATTTTTTTCAATTTATTACGATTCTTTTTATTTTTTGGCAAATATATTTGAAACTCATTGGAAACTGGTAATCTTCTACTGATACACAGGTATATATATCTTCTAATATTCGAGAATATGAGCAATACGGACATATCGTCACATACAATTTTAGCACTTTATCTTGGCATATATTGATTTGACTTAATATTTTTTTGTAAATTTGCTTACAAGCGGAACCTGGATATTTTATTCGTCAGAGCTTTCTGGGAAGATAGTTGAAGATAGTTTTATAAAGTAAGAATGGAGATTCTAAAATTTCGTTTTAGGAGCATTTATTTAAATATTTTAATACAATTCTTTGAAAAGCAATGTCATTCAGAATATTACAGAAATTTCCACATGTTTGTGAATTTTAAGTTTTTTAAATTATATATTCCTTACGAAGAACTGTTATGCTACTAATCCAGAATAAGTTAATTAGATTGACTATATCGATGGCTGTCATTTATTTCTTTCAAGCAATTGGGTAATACTTTATAAGCAGAAGTAGAATAAGTACAATATCCGCTTGGGACAGTTCTAATTTTATTGGGATTCTTATGAAATTTAGGTATGAAAATAATATACGGACATTTATAAAAATTTTGTTTATTTGAACATTACAATAAATAATAGTACTTTTTAGTTTGATATTAATTAATGAATGTGAGTCAATTTTGATGATTTCATTATTCTTGAAATAGTCGATTAATATTTGCATATAAAATTGTTTACAAATAATTGCATAATTATTGGAGGCTTTATCTGCATAAATGATAACAAAGCATTTTTTTAAATCTGTTATATAGATTTTTAATTTACAAATATTATATAGATTTGGAAATTTTATGCTATTAATAGCAATTTTAATGTCATTTTAGATATGATATTTCCACATGCTAAAAGCTTCTAATGGGTATGAATGTTTATATGCTATTACTTTCCTTATATACATAGTATAACGCATAAGGAAATTGTTGTAGCAGTGTCGAAAATTCCAACACAAACATGGGAGAGATATAAATGCATAATCTAAACATGCGCATCTTTCCGGAAAAGGCAGACAAATATATTTAGGATTTTCGAGTTACGGCTTCTCACTCCTCTTTCATTGGACATTCAAACTATTATATATATATATATATATATATATATATATATATATATATATAAATAATTTCAGTGTGTATTGTATTTACATTCCTTATAATTTTAAAAGTTTGATGACACTAAGATGCATCGCTAAATTTAGTTAATAGCATTGAAATGAAAATTTTAATTTGCGCATTTTTATTATTTCACCTTAAAAGATATGTATCTTATTCAGCTATGTTAACCAACATGTCTCCCATCCTCCTGACGTCACTCCTATTTATGTATAATTCGATATTTAGCAATCTCTCAATACGCTGGTAACATCTGACTACCTCTTGGTATATATTAACAGTTCTCTGATAATATTTAGTTCGCTTAAAGAGACACATATGCAATATACCTAAATGAAACAATTGCGTGCGCAGCAAACCCATAAAAATAAATTCTTGCAAACTGGTATTTTTTCGTGCTTTCTATCGAAAGAACTACCTTGTTCTCCTCTTAAATATCTAACTGCAAAATAAGTATCGATAGTTAGTTATCAATTCTCATTTCGAACATTTCGGTAAAAACAATGTCTAAATTGAAAAACTTTAAACATTGATTTTTTTTTTAAATGTTTATCGAACGACTGAGACGTGTACTAAATTACGAGTTTTTATCAATGCGGTATGTCGTACGGCGTGCACGATATTTTGTAATATCAATTACGGATGCCAACCAAGCTTGTGTGCTATTTAAAAGCTGCAGAGGGAACCAATGGCAATGCAAACATGAATAAACAGCGTGCATCCCCTCCATCACAACAACGAATCAAAAGACGTGGTATGTCACTACAAGATGAAAAGAAAAAGCGTTTTCCAGAATGTTCTACAAGTTTCCAAGAGATTCAATTTCGACAGCGTCCTAGACGCACCTAATGTTTTTTAGGAGTATTCAAAAATATCTCCTGCGATCGCGCAAAGATACGCGGATCGGCAAAAATGTGATGTGTGAACTAAATATGAGCACAGTGAAATAGTGGCGTATTAAAATATTATACGCAGGCTTCCAATATAGTGTTGGCTCCATCAACTATCGATGTACAAGCAAACATAAGGTATGGATATGTTTCATCTGTTATAATGATTAAGGAAGGCACACAATTCATAGTACCTATCGCGTAATTAATAATATGGTCGTACGAACCTATCGCAATAACGAGCTCGTGTATTGAAACTAAATGAACTACTCAGATTTTCGGTAGATAATAGTAGTTAATGTGCTCTAAATATATGTGTCATGTAAATTATGAGTTGTAAATGTATGTGTTGATTAAATGTTGTTAAAGATATATGTGTCCAGAAGGATTTAGGATTAATTTTAACAATTAAGATCTCTCTACATGTATATATATGAAAGTAAATATTAATGTAACTGATTAAATTTAAATAAGAGTATTTATTGATATTTTGTGTGTACGTCTCTTCAGCTTGAGGACCAGGAGCTTATATGCTCCACCTTATTGTCGGCATCATAGGCAAGTTCTATAGTAATAATTTTGATAAGGACAATTTTACCTTATTACACGGTAAATGTCAGATTGACAGGTGAAGAGATCGATTGATAGCTGGAAATTATGTACCCGCAATCATCAAAACGATAATACTTTCAATGACATATAGATTACAGTTTTTATTCAGTCCAACGGATGATATTTATGATAGCACGCAATAATTTTTTATTCATAGATTGGAATATAGCTTTTATTCGTTATTCATCAATCATTACTCAGGATTTCATTTTCTCCAAAACCTTCAATTTATATTGATTTTCAACTTTATTTTTAGTTACTTGGAATCACTATTGAAAAACATTTCAAATCTACCATTTGAAATATTCGTTTTAAATCGTCGTGTTATGCTGTTATGGCCGAAGCGGAACAAGGATACTTTAATGAATGTTTGCTAAATATCAATGTTTAACATTGTATTTAAGAAAATAACCTTAAGTTTGCTTTATTACTAGTTATATAGCAATCAATCTGTTGTGTGATTTTACAGTAAGTTTAAAAATATATATTTTCATTTATCATCCATGTGGTAGAAAACTTGAAATCAATAAATATGCCTCAACATGGATTACAGGCAAATAAAAAACAATGTAAAAGTTTTGACATCTTTAAATACATTAATTCTATATATTGTATATGCATTATATATAAAATGCCGAGATTTCGCAATTTGTTTTCAGTAAAAAACATTCTACTAATCATCACCTTGTGTTATGAAATAATTTTGTGCGCAGTTCACTTGGTAGTAAGTGTAGTAATAAATATAAATTCGGGATTTTCGCCAGTGTCAATTGCAAACACTTTTATAACTTCCGTTGCATGTATTCATCGAATGATCTTACGTTCAAGGTTCGAAACTCTAAAGGATATGTCTCGTGCAGTTAATTACGGAAACGAAATTCATCACAATAAAATCAATCGCAAAAATTTTTACTGTAAATCTTTCTGGCTTGTTATTACCATTGCTGTACATTCAATTATGGCAATCCTTTCCTTAATTGTGAGTTTCAATCGATTAGATAAGGACAATCTCATGATAGCACCAAAATGTTTAGAAAGCAGAATTAATGAAAAATGTTTTTTAATTTCCATGATTATTACTGGCAGCTTTAATCTTTACTTACCTCTACATATGAAATCCATTATTCGCAAGTGTGCTACAGACTGAAATGTATGTTGAACAATTTCAATAAAGGTTTTCAATTGGATGTGAAACCTAATTACAAAAATATATATAACACTCTAACAAATATATCAGGAAAAGTGCGGTTAGTTAATGATAAATTGGGAGTTTTGGTGTTCACATCTACTCTGTTTAACTGCGGTATAATGTATATTATTGTGACATTTTCCCTCCATCCTTCCACATACGGTGATGCCATGCAACGTACAACAATATATGTGTTCATTTTCTATGCCTTACCATCCTTTTTATTTATGATTCTATCTGCGGTAGAAATAAATGAACTCTCCACAAAAATTTCAATGACAGCAAAAAAATTGTCCCATAACAAGGACAATGATGTTATAATGCAAATGCGATTTTATCACGATGCCCATTGTGAGATATCAATGAACATGTGGGGCATATGCCCAATCAAAAGAAGCTTCATATTTGCAACACTTGGAACAGTTTTCACATACTGTATTCTTGTTGATGGCGTATGGTCAATAAAAATGACACAAAATTAATTACATGATCCTGTACTGATAGTAAATGAAACGCATGAAAGAGTTCAAATGAACATTAATGACTTCTTTGTGTTAGGTTGATTATAGAGTTTAAAAAATTCAATTTTGATATACTGTGGTAACATTAGAAAAAAAAATACATTTACTCAAAAGATATTGTTGTTTGAGAGAATGTAATTTCCAATATTTTGTCAAAGATTGAAAGCTTATTTCAATTAGTTGACTGCAATTTTTGGAGGGCATTTTAAGTCCTTTCCCTCGGGTAAAACAGCGTATGCTTTAAACAACCGTTAGGAGAAATCTGCAAGGCGACAGTCCGAGAAACAATTGACTAGATAGGTTTCAAACAACGAAAGCAAAATTACGTAGAGTGGGTTGCAGACACTGAAATCAAGATTTTCAATTATAATCACGTCACCATAGGACTTACTGTAGCCCACGCATTACTTCAATCGAATTAAACAGAACACAAATGAAGAATTGATATGAGATTTAAAAATCTGATATGGGCAGTTCATGACTTTCCCTGCAGACTTATATCCACGTTCTCTTCATTTTAATTAAATTTAATTCACTTTTAATTGAAATTTCGTTCTCATTTGATAACTGGACTTATTTTCAAAGGTGGTGTAGAGAAAATACTAAAAAACATAAATATCTCGCGAACGGCTAGCCCTAGTGTAATGGGGTTGGTCTTATTACGTAATTAATAAGCACGTAATTAATAAGCACGTAATTAATAAGCACGTAAATAATTACGTAATTAATAAGCATTTAATGGTTATATTTGAGCATACGTAGTTTTTTATTTTAGAATTTGGCGATTTTTGCTTGCCATTTGACACAAAAAGGCATGTTATTTTTTATCCGAATCGTACCAAAATCTAATCAGCACCAGGGTGACCACAAGTGACTTATCTACTAAATATTGTGAAATTATGTCCAATAGTTTTTCAGCTAGAGTGGATACAAAGTTTTGAGGACAATTTCGCAAAAAAAAGGCGGGTTCTTTTATCACGAAGCGTACCCAAAAGTAATCAGCACCAGATTCGCCCACAAGTGACTTACCTACTAAACTTTATGAAATTCTGCCAATTAATTTCTGAGTAAGGGTGGATACAAAATCTGCACAGACACACAGACAGACACACAGACACACACACACATACGTCATGCTAAAAATAGGTTTTTCGTATTCTAGAGGTCTCGTAATGTTTAGATCCGTCGAAAACTCGAGTTGCGATTTTCGGCATGATTCTAATACTTTCCCTGTACATTACCATGTATTGCAGGGAAAGTAAAAATCTGATGTGGGCAGTACATGACTTTCTCTGCAGACTTATACCCACGTTCTCTTTATTTTAATTAAATTTATTTCACTTTTCATTCAATTTTCGTTCTCATTCGGTAACCGGACTTATTTTCAAAGGTGGCGTAGGGAAAATAAGAAAACCTAAAATATCTTGAGAACGGCTAGTCCTAGTGTAATGGGGTTGGTCTTATTATTTTCTTCGCTAAAAATTACGTATTAAACAAGAATTTAATGGATATATTTGAGCATACGTAGCTCTTTAGTTTAGATTTTGCGGGCCATTTTGCAAAAAAAGGCAGGTTATTTTTTTCTGAAGCATACCTAAATCTAATCAGCACCAGGATGACCCACAAATGACTCATCTGCCGAATTTTGTGAAATTCGATCCATTAGTTTTTCAGTTATAGTGGATAAAAACTTTTGCGGGCCTTTTCGCAGAAACAGGCGGGATCTTTTATTCCGAATCGTACTCAAAACCAATCAACACCAGACTCGCCCACAAGTGTCTTACCTACCAAATTTTTTGAAATTCGGTCCTTTAGTTTTTTAATTAGAGTGGATACAAAATCTGCACAGACAGACAGACACACAGACACAGAAATAGACAGACAGACACACACACAGACGTCACGCTAAAAATGGTTTCTTCGTATTCTGGAGGTCTCGAAACGTCTAGATCCGTCGAAAACTCAAGTTGCGATTTTCGGCATGATTCCAATACTTTCCCTATACATTATCATGTATTGTAGGGAAAGTAAAAATTTGAAGTGGGCAGCACATGACTTTCCCTGCAGACTTATGTGCACACTCTCTTATTCTAATTAAATTTAATTCACAATTAATTCAATTTTCGTTCTCATTTGGTAACTGGACTCATTTTTAAAAGTGGCATAGAGAAAAAACGAAAAAACGAAAATATCTCGAGAACGGTTCTCTATATCGTCTGATAATTTGCATAATCTGATATCTGTACCTATAGCGCCATCTGTTCGTAGAAAGGTAAATTATACTAATATTATATATATATTTTTGACAAAGCATCCTACTTCATTTACATTCTTTCTGTGCAAACGGCATCTATTTACCTTTATTTCATCAATAATTAATTTTTAAAGTTTTACCCGACTTCTGGATCATCCTGTACATAGTATAATGTTTAAGGAAAATATTGTGACTGGGACAAAAATTCGAATTTTCGACGAGAGAACACGTTATAAGCACACTTAAACAGGAATCAACTTTTTTTGAGGTGATGTCTGTGTGTGTGTGTGTGTCAGTGATACTTTGGAGGCGATATCTCACGAACGTATGGAGTGACTCGAACGAAATTTAGTAGAAGAATTAGAATCCGTGAATACTGGAAGTCTATTGTTTTTAAACTCAATTAAATGTTCAGAACCCCACTAAATTTTCGAGTGAAATTACAAACAAAATCATTAGAAAATCAATACCTTTAATGAAGTTACCGAAATAGTTATTTCTTATGCAATTTTTCCATAGAAAACGATTAACATAAACGTCAGAACGCTAATGTAAACCGTTCTCGAGATATTGCTTATTTTTCAAATAAATGTTTAAAAAAAATCACATACAATTAAAAAAAATATTAACTATTGTGAAATATGTTCACTTTTCATATGCAATGTAATACTTTTTTAGTCGGATGCCAATAGTCATTTATCTGCTATTAGACTAAATATAAACTTATATCACTATCTATAACGCTTGCGATATTTTGGCGATAAATTTAGCGGAATGTCGTCAGCTTGGCGACTTTTTTCGAGTATATAAGAAATGCTCTTTTCTCCGTTTGTCTGTAACATTGTCTGTAACTTGGTGAATAATCTTGCAAAGTATAGCCATCTTGGCGTCATTTCGCCCTAGATTAACGAAATTTTCATCAAAATTTCAAAAGTGAAGCCAAATAAATAAAATGCTGCTTAATTGATGAATTAATTATTAAAATATTTTAATATATGAACGCTTATTGAGGATGATATTCATATTGATAATTGTTAAGAGTTGTTTGATATATAAGTTAATAGGGTACTTTGAAATAGTATTACATGTTGTCATCAGGAAAATCGCCAAATGTACAATTCAACGTTAGAAAAACAGTGCCGTGGATTTTATATATTATGTTATTTTACTATGAAAGGAGTCAATTCATTGCATTATATAAGGAAAATCATTTTGCCCACATCAGATATTTTAACACTTTACAATATATTTGAAAAGTGTTTATCACTTTGTTCATTCATTCTGTCTGTCTGTCTGTCCTTTAGCACGATGACTGTCGTTAAAATGACTTCATCAAAATGAAATTTTAATATGCTGTTCAGACGGTCTGTGGGACCTATGAGAATATAAATGAATGATATCACCTAATTAGTTTTGGATTGAACCCGGGTTGAGAAAAGAAATACGTTGAACCATATGGGACCCAATTTTTCAAACATGTTTTAAGCGGATTTAAAATTCACAAATTGCTTTGAAAGTTTAAGGAAATATTTAAATTATCCCATAAAATATATGAAAAAAATTCAGCAAAATATATTCGGTAGTTTCTTTTAAAAATAAAAATTAAAATACTAATTACATTCTTTATATGAAGAGATCACGTGATCATTATATGAAGAGATCACGTAACATAATAAACGATTTTTAAAGTTCTTTTTAATTCATATTTAGTGTTGCATCCGTCCTAAATTCACTTTATTTTTGCTTAAATTATATGCATCTACATACTGAAACAACGCAATTACAATATATTTGAGTTGAAATGATCATCCAACTTTTATTAGTTCTACAACGAAACCTAATTTTCACTTATGGAGAATGTAAAGACCTAAAGATGTAGAATAAGTTGTATAAGAATTGCTGCATTTCTTGAACTTCAAGATCATTTAACTCATGGAGTCTTCAATATAGCTGATATGAATGAAACAATCATTGATTTTACAGAGAAGCAAACGATTTTTTGATGAAGTTTTGAACATAGAGTTAAATTACATGCACCTCCATGATTTTAAGTTTTAAATAAAATAAGTTATTGTAGTATTGTGATGAATGAAATGAATGGAAAAATGTTTATGAATGAAATGCTGCTTTTATAGAGAGAGCCAGGCGTGCTATGTTTCGAGGACGTTATTTGAATGAATTTCAGTTGTTTTCGAACCAGATTTCAAAAATAATAAATTATTGTATTATTATGATAATTTAAAAATATTACCAACGAATGTATCGCATTTCAGAGATGTTTAAACCATGCAATTTATATTTCAATGCCGTCATTTGAATGAAGTTCATTTTATTCGATGAAGTTTTAAGTTTTCTAATATCATAAATTAATGTAGTATTGTGGTAATTTTAAAATATTACTTTGGAATGTATCGTATTTTAGAGATGTTTAAATAAAATTGTATTGAAGTTGGAAAGTGTTTCATAATCAATGCTTTATGCTTGATTGATCTTTCTTGTTTTATATATTTGTCTTAGTTAATAAATTTTAAGAAAATCTGATGTGGGCAGCACATGCCTTTCCTTATATAATGCAACACATATTCTTCTTTAACAGTGAAACAAGAAAGATCAATCATGCATAAGCATTGATTATGAAACACTTTCCAACTGAAATGTAATTTCATTTAAAAATTTCTAAAATGTGATTCATTCAGTGGTAATATCTTTTACATTATCACAGTACTACAGTAATTTATTATACTTAAATATTTAAAACTGTATCGAAATATAAATCATCTGATTCTTTATGCAAAATCAATGAATATTTCATTCATATAACTTGTATTCCAGACTTCAGAGCTAAATAATTTTGTGTGAAAAAAATTCAGCAATTCTTATGTAATTCATCTTACAATCGCTTGAGATATTTGCATTCTGCATATGTTAAAATTAGGCTTCCTTGAAGAAATAATAAAAGTTTAGGGATCATTTAAAATCACAACTATTGTAATTGCATAGACACGGAATTTAGATACACAGATAATACACAGATAATATATATGTGTATGTGTATATACTCAAAGTATTGGAATCATGTATTGGAATCAAAGTATTGGAATCAAAGTATTGGAATTAGCAGCAAAGTATTGGAATCTACACGTTTTGGGACTTCTAGAACACGAAAAAACTACTTTTAGGAAGACGTCTGTGTGTGTAAGGGTGTATCTGTGTATGTTTCTGTGTGGATATTACATCCACTCTAATTGAAAAACTAATGGACCGAATTTCATACAATTTGGTAGGTATGTTTTTTATGGGAAATCCTGATGTTCATTAGATTATAGTACGATTCGTAATAAAAGAATCTGCCTTCTTTGCGAAATGGCCGCAGAAATTGCCTTTATCCACTCTAGCTAAAAACTAATGAACCAAATTTAACAAAATTTGGAGTATAATATTTCAATAACCTACAAGTGATTTATATACCAAATTTAACAAAATTTTGTATATAAATCATTTGTAGGTTATTCTACTACGATTCGGGAAAAAGGAACGGGCTATTTTTGCGAAATGGCCAGCAAAAATCGTTATATATAAAAATAAAAGACTACGTGTGCTCAATTACATCAATTAAATTCCTATTTTATATGTGATTTTTGACAACAAAAAGAATAAGACTAACCCCATTACTCTAGGACTAGCCGTTCTTGAGATATTCTAGTTTTTTCGCGTTTTCGCTACGCCACCTTTGACAATAAGTCCAGCTATCAAATGAGAACCAAATTTAAGTTTAACGTGTAAATTCAATGTCATTTAAAATACTTATGTTGTGCAGATAAACTCAAATTATCATTAAATAAATAAAGAGAACGAATATGAGTCTGCAGAGAAAGACATGTGCTGTCCACATCAGAATTTTTAACAATATTACACCAATGATTTATAGAAGTGAACGGGGATTATTTTCAGGCCATTTCGAAAAAAATGTATGATCTATATTTTCCATCAAATTTTTGTCGAATAAAATGTTCAACAAATTTAAGCTGTGTACCAAATTTTAACTCTCTAGGAAGTAGGAAAGTGCATTTAAAATGCCATCAATTAAATTTATCAAGAAGAGTTATATAAAATTTAAAAAAAATGAAAAATTGTTATCTACCAAATTTATTTTAAAATATGAAGCCACTCCCATATGCAAAACGTTTAAACAAAGGGAGAGATATTTATTATATAAAATCTCTCTCTTTTCTTTCTGGAAGATATCCCAAAGTCAGAATTTAATTGAATTTGTTTTTTTCCCTATATTAAATAATTTTTTTAATTAAAAAACTACTTAACATATTTTACTGAATTTTTTTTTATATATTCTATGGGATAATGTGAATATTTCCTAAAAATTTCGAAGCAATTCGTGAATTTTAAATTTACTTAAAAAATGTTTGAAAAATTAGGTCCCATAGGGTTCAATGTATTTCATTTTTTCAACCCGGGTTCAATAAAAAACTAATTGGGTGATATTATTTATTTATATTCCCATAGGTCCTACAGACCGTCTGAACAACATACTAAAATTTCATTTTGATAAACTCATTTTTACGGCAGTTATCGTGCTAACGGACAGACAGACAGACAGACAGACAGACAGACAGACAGACAGACAGACAGACAGACAGACAGAATGAACAAAGTCATAAACACTTTTCAACTTTGTTGTAAAGTGTTAAAAATGATGAAAATATCCACGCACAGTATTTATAACATTAAATTGTATACTTGGCGCTTTTCCAGATGACAACATGTAAAACTATTTCGTACCCAATTAACATATATTCTACGCAAATCTAAATTAACAATTATAAATATTGATATCATCCTAAGTAATATAGTCCATATATTTAAATATTTTTAATTATAAATTCATCAATTAGGGGCCATTCATTCATTTAGCATCATTTTTGCAATTTTGACGATATTTTCTTCATATTTGTTGGCGATATTTAGAAAAACATTTCTTCTATAATAAAAGGTATGCCAATTATTCGACGAAATTAAAAATTTGCCAAACCTTGCATCCCATTTAGCGTCATTTTAATCAATTTGGCAACATTTTTAATGTCGCCAAGCTAGCGACATACCGCCAAAATTCGTCGCCAGAATTCCACCAAGCATTACGGACGGAGAAATATGTTACTCTTATGTTCTTTCTAAAATATTGAATTTTCATCAATTAGTCTTCGTTTTCGTAATTTAGCGTAATTTTTATCAATTTGTTGACATTTTTATCAATTTGGCGATATTTACGTTAATTTGAAAACATTTAAAAAATTCACTAAGTTGGCCATAAATCACCAAAAGTCGTCGACAGAGTTTCGCCAAACATTGTGGATGCAGAAATACGTTATTCTTATAGTAGAAAACGGCTAATGGCATCAAATTAGAATGCTATTGCCCAAAGTGTATTCTCGCGTGAATGGAATGAGCTAGACCTACGAGAATGATGATGATAATAAATTTATCGCATAATATTACGCATGAAAAGTGACAAATTTTAGAATAGATAATATTTTGTAGGAAATTTATAGGATTGTTTGATAAATTTATTTGAAAAACAAGAAATATCTGGAGAACGGTTCATGCTAGCGTTCTAAAGTTTATGTCAATCGTTTTCAAAATACAATAACATAAGAAAGGATTTTTCACGAAACTATATTGAAAGTTTTAAATTTTTGATCATTTTTCCAAAATGGCATTTTAAAATTAATGTGGGTTATGAATATTCGATTGCGAGTAAAAACAATAAGCTTCCAGTATTCACTGATTGTGATTTTTGTAAAAATTTTTATTAAAATTGCTTCATTTGTTCTTCAGGTATCGTCTCCACAGGCTCACTGTCACACACTCACACATTCTTTCACACATATACACAGACAGATATCACCTCAAAAACGTCTGATGTGTGTTCAGGGATGCATGAAGCGTGCTCTCCCATCGAAAACTCAAATTAGAATTTTCGAACCGGTCACAATGCTTTCCTTAAAGATAATATGTATATAAGGAAAGTAATAAAGGAACCAGAAAAATATCTTACACCAGTTTTCGGTGAGACGGTTTTATGTGCGCTATTCATTGTGTCTGAACCGTCAGACAAAAACTTCAATCTTAATGACGCTAGTTTCTACAACACCCTGACCCAAAGATCAGCAGGAACCATAAATTTAGGGCCGTCCAGACAGGTGGGTCTAAGAACTCTAAGGATAAGTTGAAGCAACGAGATTGGGTAAAAGGTTGACCAATTGAGATGATGCTTGAAGCTTCGCCCTGAAGGCTGCCAATAAGAGTCAAAGAGGCGTCGAAAACCCAGGCCGACCGACTCATCCGAAAACATAGAGCAGCTTAATGGCCGACGGGGAAAAAGCCAAAAAGGCGTGTCAGACCTCAGACAAAAGAACCACAACCAAAGGAGTATAAAATAGATGCAAAAGACAGTTGACATAAAAATTCACGACGACTTAGACTAAGTACGAGTGGCTGTATCATACCGTGAGTGAGCACCAGTACGAGAATGATCGATATTAAGTACGAGCTGGTGACAAAGTCACAGGAAATTCATAGTTTCAATGCAGTCAATGAGGTGTGCCAACGTTCATAGACGCAAATCAAAGACATGTGCTTCACAACTTTTGTACGCAGGTCATGGAACTTTTTGATAATCGCAATATCAGCTGGTCTCGCACTTTCTCTCTCCGCCGCAATTAATATGAATAATTGCGTAATTAATTTAATAAGTATTCTATGTTGTTAATAAATAATTTATTTTAAAGTTAACAATGGTGCAATTAATGGAGTAGTATTATGTTAATAAATATTATTTTAACGAACTCGCACTGAAAATAAAATAAGGTGGGTTATAGCGGTACAACGCAATGTGTAATAATATTCTACGATGTACGATTATACAGCCATGTTTAGATAAATCAATTTAATTATATGCTTTTGCATAATTCTCGTATGATGTTTAAAGCGGTATTATTAAATAATCAACGCAACTAAGAATAAATAAACTTTAATGCTTTATTCTGAAAGGTGCGGCATTAATTGCAATCAACTCATTAATCAACCTTAAGAAATTAATATAATTCTAAACGTATGTTTTATATCTTTGCATATGCGCACCACAGTAAGTATGTATGTGTGTGTGCCAATAAGTCTGTGGAGACGATATCTCAAGAACGAATGGACCGATTCGAACGAAATTTGGTTGAAAAATTACAATCCATGAATACTGGAAGTGTATTCTTTTTAAATACAGTCGAATGTTCAAAATCCCCCAAATTTTCAAGTGTACTTTTGAAAAAAATAATCAAAAAATCAAAACCTTTAATAAAGTTACTCAAATAGTCATTTCTTATGTAATTTTTAATTAGAAAACGATTGACACAAATTTTATAATACTAGCATAACGCGTTCTTGAACTATTGCACATTTTCTAAAACATCGTATAAAACATTGTCAAAAAATCATATAAATTAAAGAAAAATATGAACTATAGTGAAATATGTTAACTTTTCATAAGTAATATCCTGCATTAAATTTGGTGACATCATTCTCGTGGATTTAGCCCGTTTTGTCTATGAGACAATATACTTTGGGTAATAATTTTGTATTTGGTCGTCAATAGTCATTTATCTCCTATAAGAATAACGTATTTCTCCGTCCATAACGCTTGGCGAGATTTTGGCGACAAATTTGGAGGAATGTCGGAAACTTGGCAATTTTTTAAATGTTGCCAAATTAACGAAAATCTCGCCAATTGGATAACAATGACGCTAAATCAATGAAAATGTCGACTGACAAAAAATCAAAATCCTGGAAAGAATATAAGAATATCCCTCTATAAATATGAATATAACTCTATAAATATGAATTTACTCGCCAACTATTTTAAATGTTATTAAAGTGGCCACAATGTCGCCAAATTAATAAAAATAACGTCGAATGGTTAGTAAGTTCTGGTTTTCGCCATATGACGTGCATACCTTTTAGTACAAAAGAAATAATCTTCTCTCCGTTTGTGTTTTTGGCGACACTTAATGTACTTGGCGAACTTGGTGAATAATTTAGTAACGTACGGCTAACTTGCGATATTTCGCCCCAGGTTGAAAAAAAATATACTCAACATTTCAAAAATGACTCCAAATTAATGAAAATGACGTATAATTGACGAATTAATTATTAAAATATTTCAACACATGGATTATATCGCATATTGAGGATGGAATCAATATTGATAATTGTTTATTTAGAGCTGCGGGAAATATAAGTGAAATAATTTTGCATGCTGCCATCCTCCATAATTGCCAAATGTACATTTCAAAGATAGAAATACAGTACCGTGGACCTTATACATTATTTTTTTACTGTAAAAATAGTAGATTCATTGCATAGTATAATAAATTAAACTAAAAGTTTCTACAAAAAGGTAATACATTATATATATATTTATGTGACACTAACAATGTGACATCAAGAAGGAGTGGGCAGAATTTGATGAACATCGGCAAATAGAGAGAGACAGCAACGGACAATAAATGATGTTTATTGTAACATGATACACCTATACACTGAGCGATAACACCGTCTGATCTGTAGGTTTTAGGACCTCCGCGGGCGACCATATAGGCAGCAACACGTCTAGGTACAGAGTCAATAAGCGCGCGAATGGTGTCCTGAGGGATGGCTGCCCAGTCCCTGCACGACCTCGTCTTCTAAACGCAGAGGTGGTAGAACACGCACAGGACATCCAATCACGTCCCAGACGTGTTCGATTGATAAGAGATCGGGGTAGACTGGTGGCCAGGTAAGCACCTGGGTATCTTGCAAGGCATGTTATATGATGCGTTGATGCGTGACATGTGTGGTCGGGCGTTATCCTGCTGGAAAATGGCACGGAGCATCCTCTGAAGGAAGGGTAGTGTCACAGGCTGCAGCACATCATCCACATATCGTTGGGTCGTCATAGCGCCCCAAACTATGATGTGGCGTGGTGTGACGTTTCACGGAAGCGGTCGGAGTGGATCTGTTACCACTTCGGAGCCAGACACGTACCCGGCGACTGTCATTTCTAAAACAGAAGCGTAAATAGTCCAAGAACGGCAACGCTCGTCAATCGGCTCATAATGGTCCTGCTCAATATGGGAGCATCAAGGGTGTCCTGAACACGCTGCAGAAAGGCAAAGGAAGTGGCGTGCTGGACCACCAACGCTTGACAGCTTATGCGTCGGTCCACGTGTTCTGACGTCGCTCTGGCCGTACCGGCACCCTTCAAACGTGGCACATTCCCTAGTTCCAACCATCTTCGCCACAGCCGGTGCACTGTGGACGCGTGTAGGTGACTTACCGCTGACATTTGACAGATTAACAGATTAACCACCTATAGGCACCGACCCGAAGGTTTGCAGTAATTACATCCTATGGTGGAGGAATATCTGCCAAAACCAGAAATTAAAACTTAATGCCAAGATGAAAATGATAAACAATTATATACAATATGCTTGTCTATACTAGATACAGATAGTATTTCACAAATATTTCACATCCATAAACTCTTATGTGCAGAACTGTTTCAAATGGGAGCAACTATATATATAAAAATATTTCAAGAATTGGTTATTGCATATACAAAATCAAACGAATAATTTTCAAAGATATATACATATATATACATATATACAAAATATATATATACAAAACTACTTATGCAAACATACATACAAAACTATGTATACAACATATACATACAAATCTCAGAGATTACCATGGCTTTCAATACTATATTGATACATACAATGATTAAACCAAATGTGAATTTAAAATTAATTTGATTGCAATATTTATAAAATAAATTTAGAAGTACTATAGATAAATATGCTATAAACAGTGAGCTAATGTATGGTGGTTACCAGTAATAATTCACAGGATATGTTCATTTTCCAGTAGGAATTGAATTATAGTTTTTATTCTCTGTTTAGCCCAGCTATTACCCAGAAGGTTTTCGGCAAATATTGGCATATGTTGTCTACTGGGCCTTTTAAGGTGATAGTTCTTTGTAAGTTCGCAATCAAATACAAAATGTTTCGGAGATCCTATTTCACCACAAATGCAGTTTTCGGTGTCTTTCTTTTGGATTTTGTAAAGATAGGTTGGGAAACAGCCATGCCCTGAGAAAAACTGTACCAATTCTCTGCTGCAAATTAGTTGCTCTTGAGATACTCTGGGAAGATAGTTGAATGTTTATCTTCCTTTCTCACTTTCATTCCACTGCTGTTGCCACTCTTTTATGGTATTAATATTCAGATGTGACCTTAGCGATGAACAGGTATATGGTAAGTTTGTACACTGAATAGAGATATCTGATGTCGCCTCGAAAGCTAAACAGTCTGCAACTTCATTTCCCAGAACACCCGAGTGACCTTTAACCCATCCTATAAAAAACTTTTGATGGATGCTGTTGGTTATGATAGTTACAATTTGATGAGCTATTGGATTTCTCGTTTGATATTGTTTAAGAGTTTCGATACTCGATAGACTGTCAGAGTAAATAATGAAATTCTTATGCAAACTTTTGGTAGCACAAAATACAGCTTCCTTTATTGCGAGCAGCTCTGCCTGAAAGACGCTATTTTCATAGTGCAGACGAGTTGACCACTTATGAACACACATGCCATCGTAAAAAGCACAGTAGGCTGATCCAGAATCAGTTCTAGAGCCATCTGTATAAATATTTATGTAATTAGATATTTCTTGTGATGACTTAGCAAAGTGTAAGCGGATATTACCTACTGCTGGGTCCGTTAACCAGGTAATCTTTTTTTGTTCGTAATCTTTCTGATCATAATAAAGATTATTCCACTCTACTGTTTGTCTCAGGCGTGTTACATGAGCTATGATGGCTTCTTTTTGCGCTGTCAACGCTATAGGGGGGATACCGGTAAGCACTTTTAGCGCTACTGCAAATGTTGTGCGATAAGCCCTTGAAATCTGTAGAAAAGCTATATTTTGAACTGATTCTAGTTTTCTTTTTGCATGGATGTTCAAGTTTAGGGTCCAACTACTCGCAGCATAGCACATGATCCTTTCTGTCACTAATAGATACCATGTTTTTAAGATCTTAGAATTTATACCCCACCTAGATGGTGCTAGTCTTCTGAGATTATGTATTTGACAGCCAATCTTTGTTTGCAGGTTTTCTATGTGTGGAATCCACGATAGATGTTTATCAATTATAATTCCGAGATACTTGATTTGGTTTGGTCTTGTTATGCTAAACACCTTTAATCTTGAAGATAGGCTTCCTTTTTAATTGAGATGGTTTTCCTATCCCTAAAGCTGAAGTTTTTGTTAATGAAATTGATAGTTGGAGCTCCTCACAAAGATCTGAAAATGTTTCTATGCCGGCATTAGTTGTATCTTCCAGAAGTCTACGTGAACTGCCTCCTGATACTAGCATAAAGTCATCTGCGTACGCCAAAAGATGTGTTCCTGGAATACTGAATTTATTAAGAATGATATCAGCCATTATTGACCAAAGTAAGAGTCCTAAGCAAGAGCCTTGTGGACATCCCCCGTAGACTTGAATATCTTTCAAAGATGTTCCTGAATTAAGTCTAATTGCCCTATCTTTCAGATAACTACTTATGATGTTCTGTAAATAAAATGGGCAATTTATCTTTTGTAATTGTTTTAATAAGATGGACCAGTTCATGTTATCAAATGCACTTTGTATATCAAATGATACTAAGGCAGTGTAGTTTCTTTCGGATATATTGTTTTCTATGCATGACAGGACATATGCCAGTGCTGTTTCAGTAGAGTGATCCTCTCGGAAACCATGTTGATGCTTGCTCATAAGACCATTCAGTTCTAGAAAGTGTACCATTTTCCTATGAATAACTTTTTTCTAATACTTTTGACAAAGTTGGTAGAAGACATACCGGCCGATATGAACACTTCTGGGTTGGGTCCTTGTTAGGTTTCAGAAATAAAATAACTTCTCCAATTTTCCAGACTTTTGAGAAATATCCCAGAGATAGGCATTTTTGCATCAATGTTGTTATAGTTATTGGCATGACTTTAAACACTTCTTTCAGAATTCGAATATCGATACTGTCTATTCCGGGGGCCTTGTTAGAGCTAAGTGAATAAAGTGCGCTTTTCACTTCCGCTACTGATAGACAGTCTAGGAAATTGTCGGAAGTGCTTACTTCTGTCATTCGAGAAAAAGTGCTATTTGTCAGGGTTGGTTTTTTCGTAATGAAAAGAGAATCTGCAAGATGTTGTAACACATTCTCTTGATCCAAATTTATTGCTTGCGGCACTAGGTCATAGGCAGCTTCTTCCGTTGTGAATGATTTGTTGTAGGCCATTTTGAAAGCTACCCCATACTTCTTACTGGATTTTGTGCAAAATGCTTTCCATGCCTCGGATTTTGCTTGTAGTATGGATTTTGTATATACAGCTCTCTCCTTTTTGTATTGTTGAATGTTAAGTTCAGTTGGATATTGTTTTTGTCTATTGTAGAAAGCTTACAAACGATTTCGTTTACAATTGAGCAGAGAAGACCACCACTTGAGTTTTGGTTCATGGGATATCATACCCCTTGTAAAATCGTCTGTCTGCTGGAACTGCCTGGGATAGCGGTGGCCTGACATTTTCTGCTACTACATGTTTTTTCTGAGACAAAAATAAGTTGCAAAATGATTTCCTTGGCAGACAGAGCAGCGCGACTTTTGCCGATTCCGCAGGTTTCTTCCTTTATATATCACTCAACCTTCGGGGAACATCTGCGCATTTCGCCTCATTTACACAACTCGGTGAGCTACGTCTGTCCTGCAATTTGCATATTTTTCTGCTCACTCCTTCTTGGGGTCTCATTTTTACTGTCACGTAATGTATAATGTAACAGGAAATGTATCATATTATAGCCAAAATAGGCATTATAAAAAGAACCGTTATCAAGCTGTGCTTGTGGAATGCACGTTTACTGCGGTTTTGCTTCCCCATAATCCACAGTATATAAAATGGAAAAGTATGGTTTGACTCAATACCCGTTTTTCGGATTTAACTGCATTTCAACGCTTGACTATCTCTGAATAAGAAGACGACAGCACGCTTAAAAAAGTCGGTGTGTGGTTATTATTTTTCGAAAGCATATAATTGATCTGAAAGTGTGATTGTTTACATGGTGACAAAATTAGTTCAATTAATGTTCCTTCCTACACAATTTTCTTGTTAATCTTCGCTTCATAATATGTTGTGTTGTATCTTGGAATATTGCCACCTATTTTCCGCTGCTGGTTATTAAACATAATGGATACTTAAGCTCCACTGAAATACAATCTCATTAGTGGGTAGGTAAATAATTATTCCTTACTAATTATAATATATGTATTCATACTTTTCAAATTTCAAAGCATAATACCATAGACAATTCCCATATTTTCTAAAATACTATTGAAATCAAATTCATATTTATAGAGGGATATTCTTATATTATTCTTATATTATATTATTTATTCTTATAATATTTTGATTTTTGCTTCAATTAGTCATTGATTTAGCAGCATTTTTATCATTTGGCGAGGTTTTCGTTAATGTGGCAACATTTAAAAAGTCGCCAAGTTGGCGACATTCGTTAAATTCGTCGCCAAAATCTCGCCAAGCGTTATGGGCGGAGAATAACGTTATTCTTATAGCAAATAAATGACTATTGGTGTTCAAATGCAAAAGTATTACTTAAAGTACCTTTTCTCATGAATGAGATGAGCTAGATCCACGAGTTTACTTTCCTTATATACAATAATGTATAAGGAAAGTATTGTGACGGGTCGAAAATTCGAATTCGAGTTTTCGACGGGAGAGCACGTTTCAATCATCCCTGATCACGAATCGAACATTTTTGAAGTTATGTCTGTGTGTGTGTGTGTGTGTGTGTGAAAGTATGTGTGTGTGTGTGTCAGTGAGAGACTTTGGAGACGATAACTGACGAATGAATGGACCAATTCCAATGAAATTTGGTACACAAATTACAATAGATAAACACTGGAAGCCTATTGCTTTTATACGCAATCGAATGTTCAGAACCCTCCTAAATTTTGAGTGAAATTTTGAAAAAATCGTCAAAAAATTAAAACCTCTAATAAATTTGCGCAAATAGACATTTCTTATGTAATTTTTTATTAGAAACGATTGACATAAATTTTAGAACGCTAACATGAACCGTTCTCGAGATATTGCACATTTTTTAAACAAATTATCGAAAAGTCATATAAAATAACAAAAATATTTCCTATTGAGAAACATGTTCAATTTTCATATGTAATACCATGCGATAAATTTGGTGACATCATTTTCGTGGAACTAGCTCGTTCCATTCATGAAAAAAGATACTTTGATTAATACTTTTGTATTTGAACGCCAATAGTCATTTTTCTGCTGTAAGAATAACTTATTTCTCCGTCGATAACGCTTGGCGAGATTTTGACGACGAATTTGGTGAGATGTCGCCAACTTGAGGGCTTTTTTTAAATGTTGCTGAATTGACGAAAAACTCGCCAAATGGATAAAAATGACACTAAATCAATGATAATGATGACTCATTGACGAAAATTCAATATCTTGGAAAGTATATAAATATCTACTAAAATAATAATCTATTTCTTTACTGTAAACGTAGTAAATTCATTGCATTATATATGGAAAGTCAGCTGCTGTCCACATCAGATTTTTATATTGTTCCAATAAATATATAATATATAAAATATTAGTACAAATAAGATTTGATTAATTAAAAATCAAATATTCTGTTTGTTTGTGACAGAAGTATTATCGAATATTAAATACAGGTGTCATCGATTTATAATTTATAACATCTTATTGGCTATACTCATCTTGTGGTGACAATATGTTTTATAAATACGATTAAAATGAAATATTAAGCTGTAATACTCGTATTAAGAAACTAAATGATTTACTTTGAGATGTAAAGTTATTTATAGTAAATGAATGTCCACCACTTGAATAACGATCGCTACTAATTCAGAACCCTATATACAATTAAAAAGTTTCGTTTAGAAAATTTTCGTGTCATTCAAATATAAAATACTAAAATAAAAATTAACATAAATGTAACTTGTTCCGAAATGCGCTTCACAAACGAAGTGCAACTTTGATGACAGTGATGGAATTTTTAACTATATCGTTTTTAGTTTCAAACCACATTTCACGAAGAATTTTTTGAGAAAGATTTTATCTGGTGATATGATACTGGTAGTCCTGCACGTTGGAACAATACAATAATTGTAACTATCCAGCATTTTGAAACGGAAGAAACAGTGATAATTAGTAGAACTTTCCGAATAAAAACAAACTTGTTTACCGATTCGTCATGATGAAAACTGTTGTTCAGGAAATCATGACGTCATATTCCGCGTGTGCCAATATGGATTGTTTGTCTGACATTTTGAAAGGCGAACTTAAATTGCAAAATGAAAAAAAAAATATAGAGAACATAAACCTTTAAGGTTTCGTTCATTTTGGAATGTTTCGAATCAAATTACAAAAAATGGCGAAATTGTTCTTTATAGTTAAGTATCTTAAGGCATTCAAGACTATGTGATGCTAGACCACAATTATTGCTAAATTTTGTTAATGGCATAACCTCATCAGAACAAACTAATACGTGGGTACATTTCCTCACAACGTTGCTGTCATGTTTGCTCTGTTTTTACTGCATACTGGTGTAAGACCATTGCTTGTCAAGTTTTGGGATTCATGTTTGACACGCCACTTTGTGCTTATTTAATTATTTATTACTAGCTGCCTACGACGACCATCCTTCGCCTGGTGAAACTTCCAGAAAATGTGCAGATATCGATTTTTTTCCAAAGTTGTCGGCGGGCCCTGGATGCCTAATGGGATGCTGCTCGTTTAGAAACTATCTCTCAGCATAATAACGGAAGTGGTTGGGCCCTGCAGGTCAACCAGGTGGCTATTAGGGTCCGAATCGATAGCTGTACCAGACGATGGTTGGTCGACGTGGTTAGGCGAAATGGGCGCACTCATAAAAACGACCATCAAAAATCTTTGATGAACATAATTGGGCTAGAAATAAAATATGAAAAAGAAAAATGCAATTAAACATTTATATCATGCTTTTAAATCTAGTAATTGTGATCACATGTTTTGAAGTGTAAAAATAAAGAAAATGCTACTCCTTCGTACTCATTTACATATCCACCTTTTCTGAGGTAGCGTTACCCCTTTTGTTACACGCTAAACAAAGAGGGTTCCACTATGGGCATATTTCCTCATTCAGCATCCCCCCCCCAAATATTTACATAGTTCTTTGCAGCCAAAATTTATAAATTATATCAAGTATAATATGGGCCTTTTCGACATAATATTTGTGGAAATGGCTAAATTAAAGTTAGAAAGCATGTAAAAATATATGTACAGTAAGAAAAGAGTAACTTCTGTTAAAATATCAAATAAATTATTGTTAAAAATCATTTATGTTAAGTATCATTTATGTTATCATTTAATACCCCGTTATTAATATTAATATTGAAGAGCTTCTGGATACACGATATTAGCTGTTCTACCATTTTGAGCTAATATGTGAAAATTACCCTTACTTCCAACTCGTGAATACGCAACGTAATTAAATCAATTATATCTGTCCTTATCTTAATATATAATAATGTCAAAAAACGTTACTGTAAAGAATCGTTACTGTAAGAATAATCGTTACTGTTAAAGAAACGTTTCTGAAAAAATAATAAGAACTGTTTAAAAACGAAAATGCAAAGTATAGTTGCCAAATGCTAACAGTAGAATCAAATATTTTCTAAACTCATATCGTTCTGAGTATTGAGTATTTTATTTTTGACGAAAATATTTAAATATACGAAAATAAATTATACTTAAATATAGTAAAATAAATAAACATTATAATTAAATCAATTCTGTTTGTCTTAATATATAAGAATATCAAAAAACGTTAATCTAAAGAATCTCCAATTAACACGATAAATGAATCACGGCAAAAGAATCACATTTATGGTTTGTTTACAATCTCTCTCCACTCTGGTAGGACAATTATCTGCGAAGATACGATTCTTTACAGTAATGTTTTTTGATATCTTTATATATTAAGATAAAGACAAACTGTTAGACGCCGAAACACAATTATTAAATGAAATTTGAGGCTCTCGTGCATCTACCCGTTGCTTTAGCGGTTGTCGATAATAAAATAAATGAAGCAAATAAAAGTATCACTCAGAAATATTTTTCAAAATAATCAACATATTTTAATACACAAAACGAAAGTTACAGTGCTCATTCATTCCACCGAAGCAATCCAAAATTCAAATCATTGTTCAATTAACATTTTTATTATAGTGTTGCCATACAATAATAAACTCTTAAAGCGTATATAAGGCATCGAGAAAAAGTCAATTAGTCCATACGGAAAAATACTTCTTTCATTTCAGTTCGTTTATTTCGAAAATGCTCCAAAAGCTATTGTTTGGTAATACTATCTAGCTACTTCAATTGCTTCAAAGAACATCACAAATCAAAAAGAAGCTTTTTTGAGGAATATTATTGAGGCAGTTTCTAATCGATTCAACTTGCGAGAACTTTAGTTATATTTTCGGGCGATAGATGGCGGCAATTGTAAAATGTTTCTGTTTTGATTAGATTTCCATAGATTCACGTCTGAGTTTGATGAGTGAATTTTTCCGGAAGCGTTCCCGAGTGGATCGCCCCGGAAGCGTCCCCCGTCAAATACACTCTCTGTTTTAATGTAAGTAGAGATGATTTTATCGTTAATTCACGTCAACATTATTTCATCCCCATCGCCTGTTCGTCTCTTCTTTATCCAGTTAAAAGTCTCGTCAAGGATGATTCGCCTTTCAATATTGGTTGGATTATGAGCACACTACTTAACTTGGAATCTACTAGAGGGAATTTCCACTTGGACAGCTGCTTCGCGTAGATCACATCAAGTTATATCATAAATATCAAATGTTATAGTGTTACATCATACAGTCTCACTGACGTCGCTATTGTTTGTATGCTAGGCATGCACATTGTTTACTTCAATGGGGCAAATAGCATACACACGCTTTCTGCATTTGTATGTCTATATTTAAAATTAACTTGATTTTTAGCATCACAGAAAGTCAGGTGCTAGATATACGAGAATTTTTAAATGTGCCCAATGGAATTCGAGTTGTATAGCAAATCATGCTCACACAGAAACCATGCAGGATGATATATCGTGTATTCAGAAATAAATAGCGGGTGTGTCGCAGAATGCCAAAATATGACGATAATTATCGTTTATTAAAATTCTATGATGACATGGTCATCATGTATATCTACAATCGTATCTTGTCCGAAGCTAAACATCCAGCTTCATTGCATCTTGTAACCGCTTATCCGCACATTACGTTTTGTTTTTCGTGGAAAAAGAAATCATTTTGATGAAAATCTTAATTTATGAAAAAATCATCATAAGCAGCACAGTGGAGCTTAATGATATTGTTAAGTGACACACGGTAATGATATAAAATGTCATTTCAAAACAATGGTTTAGTTCACAGTAAAATGATTTGGAATTTATTCCATCTGAAGGAAGTGTCCTGCACAGAGTGCAAGTATTATAGCGGAAGTTTACACTCGAGTACGTATTGTGGTCGAACAATTGTGTATGGACATGTGCCGTATTGTTAATGCCTCATACATAAAAATATTGCAATGCTTTTCCGTACTATGTTAGTTATTAACTTTATAAGATATTTCGAAACATATTACTTAACGTTTATCCCTACGCAATGTAACTCTAAACTGCACCAATCATTTTCGACCACATTATCCAGCTAGGTCGCCAAATTTGTCGCTAAGACCAAGCAACCTGGACCTTCAAATAAAAGCAATGATTGCCTGTAAATGTTGTTTTTCTCGGGGACAAGTAATATACCGTGACTATATTTTTAGTATTCGTAACAATTCAACTACATAAATTTAGAATGCTTCGCAAAGATATGATAACATTTGTAAAATCAATAGAATGCTTCGTACAAATTAAATATGATACACATTTATAAAATCGGTTGAACGTTTCCAACAAATTGAATAGGATAACATTCATAAAATCGATAAAATGTTTCACACAAATTGAATGTGACAACATTTATAAAATCGATAAAATACTTCAAACAAATTGAATATGTAAACATTTATAAAATCGGTATGATAGAAAGAAAATCTACAGGTCCCTTGAGTATCCGTTACTTTAAGTTCCAACTGCTAAAACTGAACATCGGCAAAAGCCTTTTTTCGAGAAGTTCTCAAAATAAGGAGATAACGATTTATTAACTTCTTGAAAGAAACACAGAAAACAATTGAAATATCGAACCATGCTCTTTGTTATGGATAAAATATTATCGTTTTCTATGAAGGGAGGGGGGGGGGTCGTAGTTTACTGCGAGTATGTTGCATTTCTCAATTTAGATACAAGTGTAACGTGCTTTCGCTGAAGCAAAAATAAAATTGCAGAATAAAGTCACCGTATTTTTGAATTTAGGTCGAAAAAAAAACATTTGCTGAAATGGTTACTACAAGAATTTTGAGTATGGAAATGAAATGAAATGTAGAAAAATGATTTAATAATAGAATGAATTTCGATGTATATGTGGAACTTATAACTAAAACAGTCTTTAAATAAATACAGTCTGAGGGTTTTTACTCGACATACTCAATAATCATATATTTATATTGCATTTTGTACAGATGTAACCGGAATATGTATCAGAATACAAAAAAAATAAAATAAAAATAAATAAATAAATGGGCTTTTATAATACGTTCATATATACTTTAAGAACATCTTCATTCATATATAGGATTCCATGGAAAGCATTTAAGCAGCACCTCACTAATTTTGCAAGAAAGGGTTTATGGGTGTATATATATGTTACCGCTAAGTGCAGAAATAAGTTATTCTACAGATTATCTAGGTAATGTGCAGATTAACTAGGGTGATCCGTTAAAGTGCCAACAATTGTTTCATTTCTCCAAATTACCCAGGTAATCTGCAAATTACCTAGATAATCTGCACATTACCTACTAGGCACTCGTTAAAGTGCAAATAAGATTTTTGCTGGAACAACAGCAACGTTTCTAAAGAATCAACTTAATACACTCAAACTTAATTACAAACAAAATTACTAAATTTATCTGCTTTAAAAAAAGTCACGACACAAATTCACGCGCTAACAGGCAGAAACAAATTTGAAAACAGAATTAGCTAAGCTACGCACTGGCAGCCGACGCAAATTATGAGAAACAAGAAAGATCAATCATGCATAAGCATTGATTATGAAACACTTTCCAACTGAAATGTAATTTCATTTAAAAATTTCTAAAATGTGATTCATTCAGTGGTAATATCTTTTACATTATCACAGTACTACAGTAATTTATTATACTTAAATTTTTAAAACTGTATCAAAATATAAATCATCTGATTCTTTATGCAAAATCAATGAATATTTCATTCATATAACTTGTATTCCAGACTCCAGAGCTAAATAATTTTGTGTGAAAAAAATTCAGCAATTCTTATGTAATTCATCTTACAATCGCTTGAGATATTTGCATTCTGCATATGTTAAAATTAGGCTTCCTTGAAGAAATAATAAAAGTTTAGGGATCATTTAAAATCACAACTATTGTAATTGCATAGGCACGGAATTTAGATACACAGATAATACACAGATAATATATATGTGTATGTGTATGTACTCAAAGTATTGGAATCGTGCCGAAGATCGGAACTCGAATTTTCAAAGGATCTACACGTTTTGGGACTTCTAGAACACGAAAAAACTACTTTTAGGAAGACGTCTGTGTGTGTAAGGGTGTATCTGTGTATGTTTCTGTGTGGATATTACATCCACTCTAATTGAAAAACTAATGGACCGAATTTCATACAATTTGGTAGGTATGTTTTTTGTGGGAAATCCTGATGTTCATTAGATTATAGTACGATTCGTAATAAAAGAATCTGCCTTCTTTGCGAAATGGCCGCAGAAATTGCCTTTATCCACTCTAGCTAAAAACTAATGAACCAAATTTAACAAAATTTGGAGTATAATATTTCAATAACCTACAAGTGATTTATATACCAAATTTAACAAAATTTTGTATATAAGTCATTTGTAGGTTATTCTACTACGATTCGGGAAAAAGGAACGGGCTATTTTTGCGAAATGGCCAGCAAAAATCGTTATATATAAAAATAAAAGACTACGTGTGCTCAATTATATCAATTAAATTCCTATTTTATATGTGATTTTTGACAACAAAAAGAATAAGACTAACCCCATTACTCTAGGACTAGCCGTTCTTGAGATATTCTAGTTTTTTCGCGTTTTCGCTACGCCACCTTTGACAATAAGTCCAGCTATCAAATGAGAACCAAATTTAAGTTTAACGTGTAAATTCAATGTCATTTAAAATACTTATGTTGTGCAGATAAACTCAAATTATCATTGAATAAATAAAGAGAACGAATATGAGTCTGCAGAGAAAGACATGTGCTGTCCACATCAGAATTTTTAACAATATTACACCAATGATTTATAGAAGTGAACGGGGATTATTTTCGTGAACGGGGATTATTTTCAGGCCATTTCGAAAAAAATGTATGATTTATATTTAAAGATCCATCAAATTTTTGTCGAATAAAATGTTCAACAAATTTAAGCTGTGTACCAAATTTTAACTCTCTAGGACGTAGGAAAGTGCATTTAAAATGCCATCAATTAAATTTATCAAGAAGAGTTATATAAAATTTTAAAAAAATGAAAAATTGTTATCTACCAAATTCATTTTAAAATATGAAGCCACTCCCATATGCAAAACGTTTAAAGAAATGGAGAGATATTTATTATATAATATCTCTCTCTTTTCTTTCTGGAAGATGTCCCAAAGTCAGAATTTAATTGAATTTGTTTTTTTCCCTATATTAAATAATTTTTTTAATTAAAAAACTACTTAACATATTTTACTGAATTTTTTTTTATATATTCTATGGGATAATGTGAATATTTCCTAAAAATTTCGAAGCAATTCGTGAATTTGAAATTTACTTAAAAAATGTTTGAAAAATTAGGTCCCATAGGGTTCAATGTATTTCATTTTTTCAACCCGGGTTCAATAAAAAACTAATTGGGTGATATTATTTATTTATATTCCCATAGGTCCTACAGACCGTCTGAACAACATACTAAAATTTCATTTTGATAAACTCATTTTTACGGCAGTTATCGTGCTAACGGACAGACAGACAGACAGACAGACAGAATGAACAAAGTCATAAACACTTTTCAACTTTGTTGTAAAGTGTTAATAAAAACAACCGGCGATGACAAGACGCTGGCAAAACTGAACTAAAGGTGGAGGGAGAGGGGGAAAAAATAGGGAAAGGAAATGAGAGAAACAAACTTTTGAACTTTAACGATACGGAAGCCGTTAATATGCACATTACCTAGATAAAATGCGGAAAACCCTTGATCCCACACGTTAACAGAGCAAATCAGTTAATCTGCAGATTAGCTAGGTAATGTTCACATTAACGGCTTTCGAGCTTTACCGGTAACATATATATATAGCCCGCTCGAATAAAGCAACGGCAGTGCCCTCTAGTGGAGAATTTATGAAGTTGGTAAAACGAACTCGGCAACAAAACACGATAGATGAAAATAAACTGTTACAGAGCTGTTGCGTACTGTCTAATGAGTAGAAATATACAATATAGCTGTCCCAGAAGGCATTTATTTGATACAATAGGATTATTGGATAATGGCTGTCACATTCAGGAATGATACATGAATATAAATCTAGCCTGTATAAAATGTCATTCGTCGGAAACAATGAACATTTGAGTTCCATAAAGAATATTTCCGTGTAATTGCAGGTATAACCGTGCATCATTGCAGGTATAACCGTGTTAGAAGCTTTGTTGATACAAGTTTTGACAGGTATTTATTGACTTCAGTACACACGTTCTGTTTGTTCCCGGTGTCAGTTCCTAATTACCAGACAATGCTGTACAACTGTGAAGATTTGCCGTTTTTTCATCTATTTTGCTTTATTGTCAGGTCTATTATCCTGACTTTTTTTAATTCTCCGCTAGAAACGCTGCAAAAACTTTTATTTGATCGGGCATAGTCATATTACTATAAACAGACATGCACACTTAAGAACCTTTCCTTAAAAATTTATTGCAGAACTGTCATTGCAAGCCTGTATACTTAAATATAGAATCGAACATGGAATATTTGCTAAAGTTTATTTTTTCCAAATTCAAAGTAATGCATGATAATCAGTCAAACTAATGCATGACAATCGGTCAAACTAATGCATTTAGTAAGAAGATTAAAACTAACAAATAACGTGTAATATCCTTAACGACATTAAACTATATTTATGTTATAAATAACAGTGCAGTAAATTTTAATAATAGACTTCTGGTTTACGTAATTTACGTAAGCTGCAATGCATAATTACAGTCGAACCTGGCTTAAACGGAATTTTAGGGGATCGAAACAATTTTTCCTCTTGAAAAGGTTTCCGTTTTATACAGGTTTTTTCAGGAAAAGCTAAGTTTAAGGTTTAACTGGAAATGCAGGTAGTCCATATATAATTGCTTATCTATACATGATCTTAAAAATTCTGAAAAGGTTATTTACATGCACTTAATTAATACTATGTTATACCATACTTGCTAATTGAATTATTATAAATATGCCTATACGCACATTTTTGTATACTGTGATCACAGGGATTTATGTAAATAAAAATATAGTGTACCCCATGTCTTTAACTGCTAGCTAATTTCCATACCTTAAAAAATAGATACATTTTATTTGGCGTAAAAATATTACTGCTTACTAGGTAAAAAAACAAAAAAACAATGAAATGCTTGTGAAACTTGCTGTTGGTGTCCTGAGTACTATTTGCACATTATTCCAAGTTTACTATTGGTATTTTACCCCTTTGTATTTATGGTTGTATCCGTTATTTTATGGTTGTATTGGCCGCGTAGGCGACTCCGTCGTGGTCACTTGCCCTTGCTGTGTGCCGGGCGTGTGATTTCGCAATCGCGACGACTGATGGTCACCCGTGTACTTTTGGGTGGGACGGATGCTTATTATGCTTACCAGAAAACAAATACATAAGCGAAAAAACCACTGTTTTATTGAGTTTAACCTTTATATATATATAACAATCCAGTAATCCTTTAAATAATCCAGCATCATCCATCCATATTCATCCTTTAAATAATCCAGCATAGTTTTTTGGACAAATTTATCACTAATAATGCAACTTTCAGTACATTCATTAATCATTCTAGCATTTCAGAATCTTCCTGATTAACTGAACATTTTTAGAATTCTGAAACAGCTTTCAGAAAATCGTCATGATTTAATAGAATGTTCCTTTTTAGTAGTACCGTTTACATTTACGAGTAATATTTCGTTATTATCTTGAAGAAAAATGTCTGAAACAGTGGGATGATTTTTCCGTTCATAGTTCGTTACAAAATGTGCTTTATTAACAAATTACTTTTATTGGACGCCAGTTTCCTCGGTGTGCAGGTTCTGTTTCACAAAGGGGAAATAACATAAATTTCCTATATTTTTGGACGGGGCAAAAAATATTTTCAGCTTATAACAGTGTTTCGTTTGCTGCAGGTTCCGTTTCAAACAGATTTGATTGTACGCCATGGTTTTGTAACATTAGAGAATAATGTCATCAAAATCTTAATTCCAAATAAAGTTCGTTCTATGTATCTAAATTTCGAAAATTTATATTTAATTCATTTCATTATTTAGTTATGTTTCCTCTTTCATACACATACACAGAGAGACAGACAGTAGTACACAATATTCATGCATGAAATGTATTTGGAAAATCTTAAAACTTACATTTTTAATAAAATTTTGAATTTCCATTTCTTAACTAAAATAATCTGATGTGAGCAGCACATGACTTTCCTTATATAATGCAATGAATTTACTACTTTTACAGTAAAAAACAATAGATTAATTTTATAGTGGATATTTATATTCTTTCCAAGATATTAAATTTTCTTCAATGAGTCGACATTTTCATTGATTTAGCGGCAGTTTTATCCATTTGGCGAGTTTTTCGTTAATTTAGCAACATTTAAAAAAGTCGCCAAGTTGGTAGCACACCACCAATTTCATAGCCAAAATCTCGGTGAGCGCTATGGACGGAGAAATAAGTTATTATTACAGAAGATTAATGACTATTGGCGTTCAAATACAAAAGTATTACTCAAAGTATCTTTTTTCATGAATGGTGTGAGGCCAGAATATGTCCTCACATGAGGCATTTTTATTGCAATATTTATGGTGCATAGAACGGCTAACAAAGCTCGAGTCTGGCTGGCGCCGTGAAATAAAAATGCCTCATGTGAGGACATATTCTGGCCTCACAAATTTAACGAGCTAGATCCACGAGAATGATGTCACCCAATTTATCGCATGGTATTACATATGAAAAGTGAACATGTTTCACAATAGGAAATATATATTTTTTTATTTTATATGATTTTTCAATATTTTTTTATAAAATGTGCAATATCTCAAGAACCGATCATGTTCGCGCTTTAAAATTTATGTCAATCGTTTTCTAATAAAAAATTATATAAGAAATGTCAATTTGTGTAACTTTATTAGAGGTTTTGATTTTTTGACAAATTTTTCAAAATTTCACTCGAAAATTTAGGGGGGTTCGGAACATTCGATTGCGTATAGAAACAACAGGCTTCCAGTGTTTACGGATTGCAATTTTTGTACCAAATTTCGTTCGAATCGGTTCATTCATCAGTTATCGTCTCACACACACACACACACACACACACACACACACACACACACACACACACACACACACACACACACACACACACACACACACGCACGCACGCACGCATTCGATTCGTGATCAGGGACGCTTTAAACGTGCTCTCCCGTCGGAAAGTCGAATTCGAAATTTCGACCCCGTCACAATACTTTCCTTATACATTCTGTGTATAAGGAAAGTAATAGTGCTGTGTCTACTCTAGAGTATGTAAAAGTAAAAATATTTATAATGCTATAAAGTAGATTAAAAAATACACATTTTATTATACATGTTACTGTTTTATGTTGCGGTGATTGTCTACGTCCTAAAGAGAAATTAACAATGCATGGGGATATTTTTTGCATAGAACATTGGTTTTGAATCCTCTACGATGTACATAGTAGGTAATTCCGTTAAAATATTTTTAATTTAAACCATTCTTAAAGATATAAAAATGAAGTAATCGGTGAAATAAAACTAAACTATAATAAAGATAAAGTTATAAACTAATAAAATTAAAAATATAAATTATAGTTATATATTCATATAACTATAGAATGTATAGCATATAGTATAGATATAGTTTTTAAAATATAATCTGTAGTTTATATTTTATAAGTTATAACTATTAAAATATAAACTAATGAAACTAAAGTTATAGCTCTTATGATAGAAAGTCCTTATAATTGAATAATAACTCTGGAGAAGGGTCTACAAAGATGATATGTTAAGAAAACTAATATCAAGGTAACATATTCTAATTGAGGAATCGGTCTTACCTATGTTTTAGACCCTTTTTCTACATAGTTTTTAATAAAGATTATATTTACATATTATTAACACAGATAATATATAGCCTCAAACAAGCCGATGAGACTGCACTTACCAGGATTGCTTTATCCATTTGGCCAAGTAGGGAAAATGCCTAAAGCATACGAACATTTTAAGGCTATGAGATTTCACTTGAAAAAATAAATACATATAAAAAAAATGAAAGATTCAAAATAACAAACTGCAAATTTTAAGCTAAATTATGTATTTAGGTATTTAAAAACTAAACAATAATAAATAATACAAGTCGTTTCATTTTGCTTACACTTTTCCCGAACCTAAAGTCAGAAATCACGTTTATATTGCAGTTTCCAGTATTTGTGGTTCAGTTTACTGTTTTTTAACACTTTACAACAAAGTTGAAAAGTGTTTATGACTTTGTTCATTCTGTCTGTCTGTCTGTCCGTTAGCACGATAACTGCCGTAAAAATGACTTAATCGAAATGAAATTTTAGTATGTTGTTCAGACGGTCTGTAGGACCTATGGGAATATAAATGAATAACATCACCCAATTAGTTTTGGATTGAACCCGGGTTGAAAAAATGAAATACATTGAGCCCTATGGGACCTAATTTTTTAAACATTTTTTAAGCAAATTTAAAATTCACAAATTGCTTCGAAAATTTTAGGTAATATTTAAATTGTTCCATAAAATATATAAAAAAAAAAATTAGCGAAATATATTCAGTAGTTCTTTAAATAAAAATTAAAATAATAATTACACCTCTTATATGAAACGATCACGTGACCATGATATGAAACGATCACATGACCCACTTCAATATGATATATGGCATCCATCTTCTTTCAAAATCGCGATTTTTTTTAAGTTCTTTTTAATTCATATTGAGTGTTATATCCGTCCTAAAACTAATTTATTTTTGCTTAAATTCTGTGCATCTACATACTTAAACAACGCAAATACAATATATTTGAGTTGACCACTTCAAAATGATATATGGCATCCATCTTGTTTCGAATTCGCGATTTTTTTAAGTTCTTTTAAATTCATATTTAGTGTTGTATCCGTCCTAAATTCACTTTATTTTTGCTTAAATTATGTGCATCTACATACTGAAACAACGCAATTACAATATATTTGAGTTTAAATGATTATCCAAATTTGATTATTTCTACTATTAAGCCTATTTTTCACCTATGTAAAATGTAAACAGCAAAATATGTAGAATGAGTTGTATTGGAATTGCTCTATTTCATTAAAACAAAATAATTTAGTCCATGGAGTCTGCATGGCTGATATGAATGAAATATTAATTGAGTTCATAAAGATAAGGACGATTTTTTTCGATGAAGTTTTAAGCATCGAGTTTAATTACTTGTAGCTCCATGGTCTTAATTTTTAAATAAAATAAATTATTATAGTATTGTGATGAATGAAATGAATGGGAGAAAGATATGAATGAAATCCTGTTTTTATAGAGAGATCCAGGCGTGTTATTTTTTCTATGACGTCATTTGAATTAATTTCAGTTGTTTTCGATGAGGTTTTCAAATATAATAAATTATCGTAGTATTATGATAGTTTTAAAAATATTACCGTGGAATGTATCGCATTTTAAAGATATTCAAACATGGCAATTTATATTTCAATGCCGTCATTTGAATGAAGTTCATTTTTTTCAATGAAGGTTTAAGTTTTCAAATATAATAAATTAATGTAGTATTGTGATAAGTTTTAAAATATTTCCGAGGAATGTATTGCATTTTCGACTTTTTTAAATAAAATTGCATTGAAGTTGGAAAGTGTTTCATAATCAATGCTTTAAGCATGATTGATCTTTCTTGTTTTTTTAATGACTATCCATCACAGATTAACCTAGCTGCATGGTACATAGCTTCCTAAGTCATAGATGGGCGCAAAATTGCTACAAATAGCAAGTTTTCTTACTATCTTTGAAGTTATCTGATATTACATGCTGAAAAGCGCCGGAAAGAGCGAAACAAATCCAAGGATGGAAATTTCTGGGACAGTTATTCCTCATATATATATGGAGATATAAAAGAAGAAGGAAGGTAACGTAAAGTGCTTACACAAAGGCGGTAAGGGGTAGTGACCTTACTCCCCAGTTATCAACATGCATGTCTTTAATGCCGCGGCATGCACTCCTGGACGCCAGCACTAACATTAGCCAACCTCCGGAGTGACAATCAAAATTATCACAAGACCCTTGATAAAGGAAGGCGATTTGAAAAAGTATGGTTCAAGTTATAGAGATTGCCAAGGTCCTGCACATGCTACCTATTTATAACATCAAAACATTCAAATCAGCAAATTAGATGTCTATGATGTCATAATTTACAAAGATGTACGATCCAAATTCATAATGACCTCAAATATTTACACAAACTCAACCCATATATTTCATTTTTTCCGTAGTAATTTTTGATGTAATGTATCATAAATTACTTTGGATATTTTTGCATGAATGCCCGTAGTAAGAATTTTTTGTCACTTTCCAGTCTGGTGCGTCACTGCTTACTATTCTTTTTGTTCTCGCTAGATCACCAATAAATACATTTCTAAATATATTCAAGTGTAAATTAGAGGTCCAATGTATGATTCCTGCTGTAGTAATATTATAAGTTATTCTTTTATCATATATATAGAATGAAAGTATATTATGGCTGAAATCAATACTGAGATCTAGAAAATTTACTACATTATTCTGGGTTGGTGGATTTTCTTCCAATATTAAATTTGAGTGATAAAATTCAAAATTCATTTGAAAAAAAAAAATTTTCCGTTTTCATAAGCTATTAACAAATCATCAACGTAACGTATGTAAATTATTTCATTGTTAATATGGGACATTTTTTCAAAATGATCAAGATAGATGTCTGCTAAAATTGATGAGCATCCCCCGCCCATGGGGATGCCTTTGATTTGCTTATAGAAATTCAGTCCGTTATATAGGTATTTGTACGATCCAAATTCATAATGACCTCAAATGTTTACACAAACTCAACCCCCAGTGCTGGCGTCCAGGAATGCATGCCGCGGCATTAAAGACATGCATGTTGATAACTGGGGAGTAAGATCACTACCCCTTACCGCCTTTGTGTAAGCACTTTACGTTACCTTCCTTCTTCTTTTATATCTCCATTTATGTCTTTATATGTTTTTAGTGTTTTATGCTGCTGTGCCCAAGTACACTAAAACTTATTTCAATAATTTTCTTTAGAAATCTTTCTATTTTTACATATATATATATATATATATATATATATATACATATATATATATATATATATATATATATATATATATATATATATATACATACATATATATATATATATATATGCCCTATTGTATTGTAAAATATTTAAGAGTAAAATAATATTTAATACTAGCAGCATACCCGTTCTTCGTACGGAGTATATAATATAAAGAAACTTATAAATTCGCAATTATGTGCAAATTCTGCAAAAATATTAAATGCATTGCTCCTAAAGAGAAGTTTAAGAATATCTGTTCTCACTATGCAAAATGATCTTCACTGGTCGATCTGAAGATATCTGAAACATCCTGGCCACTTTTGTAAGCAAATTTACAAAAAAAAGGAATTGAATCAATATATGCAACCCCGTACTACTTGTATTGTCGCAAATTAGAAATATGACAGTGTGTTAGTAGAAGTTTACCCGTATTACAATATGAGTTTCAAAGATATTTGCCAAAATAAAAGAGATGATGTAATAAATTGAAAATATCAATAATCCCCGTACTCTTTATACCAGAAGGTCGTAATTGATTCCAATATATGCCAATATATATCAAAACATATACCAATATACCTGTACTACTTACATTCTCGTAGATTAGAAGATATACCCGTGTATTTGTAGAAGATTACTCGCACAACGTACAATATATGAGTTTAAACAATATTTGTCATAATAAAACAATTGCATAATAACTTGAAAATATCAATAATCCCTGAATCAATAATCTCCTAAAATATCAATAATAATAACGTTTAAACCTGAAGACCGTAATTGATATTTTCCAGTCAAAAATGCTATAAGAAAAATCAAATCGCTCTTTTCTAAAATATATTTTTATATCCATTTACTTATAATTCAAATCGAAAAAATAATAATAAAAATTAACAGACAGATTTAATTTAATTGCGTTTCTGAGCAACATGGTATAAGATAGAATCTTCCTCATAAACTGCAAAATTAAATAACCATTTTGATTTTTATATACTTTTCATTGTTCAGTAAAAGCTTGTGAACAATAAATTATGGAGATAAATTTTCCATTTAAATAATGTTTCAAACAATTCATGTTTTCAGACAGTGACTAATTAGCGCAAAAAATATCCCATCAAACTCAGAGATAAAGTTTTAATTCACTTTCAAACGATTTTCAAGCTTTTCGTTTGGATAAACCACGAGTTTGAGAGTAGAACTCCTAGGAAAAAGTTTCGTTTTTCATTAATATCTCGACAACCCCTAGTCTTAGATATTTGAAACTTGGGCTAAATTTATGGAAGGCTATTTTAAGGCTATCCACAAAATTTCATCAAATTCGGTTCAGCCGTTCTCCCGTGATGATGAGACAAGCGGAAATTTCGTTGTTTACTAATATCTCGGGAACCACTGATTGTACAGACTCCAACCATAGACTAAATTTTAAGTGGGTCTATTTTCAGGCTACTCACAAAATTTCATCAAATTCGGTTCAGCCGTTCTCTCGTGATGACGGGACAGACCGACATACAGACAGATTTTCAATTTTACTTATATAGATATGCTGCGGATACTGGTGTTTAAAGTGTAGAAATAAAAGTGCTTATTGCCTACTAAAGCCTCACTGTGGCCCTTCTTTAGAGCCTTAATTCACAAATCTCTGAACACTATTTTGCTTGTTACGCAGGGCACTATATTATCAGTTATGTGAAACTAACATTATCATGCGTATAGTTTAAGATATATCCATGAAATCATGGGAATTTTAAATTTGAAAAAATGTCCGTTAGCTCAGTACTTACGATTTTGATTCAATGTTAGCCAATGATAAATCACACCTTAATTAAAACCGTTTAACATAATAGGACGGAATCAATACTTATTAGGATGGAATCACGCTATCAGTGCAGAGGCCAGCACAGGCAGTCCAATTTAAAACTGGTGCTGTCCAATGCAGTCTGAGGATGATTTTACACTTTTATATATGAGGATAATTTTATGCTTTTATATATGAGGATAATTTTATGCTTTTCATATGCGGATAATTTTATGCTTTTATGTATGAGGATGATTTTATGATAATCTTACGCGACTGTTAGTTATTGTTGTGATTATCATACACATAATGTTAAAGTATACTTCATACATTTAATAAAGCATTTTCCGATACAATATAAACAATAACAAGAAAGATCAATCATGCTTAAAGCATTGATTAAGAAACATTTTCCAACTTCAATGCAATTTTATTTAAACATGTCTAAAATGCAATACATTCCTCGGTAATATTTTAAAACATCTCACAATACTACATTGATTTATTATAGTTGAAAACTTAAACATTCATCCAAAAAAATGAACTTCATTCAAATGACGGCATTGAAATATAAATTGCCTGGTTTAAACATCTCTAAAATGTGATATATTACTCGGTAACAATTTTAGAATTATCATAATACCACGATAATTTATTATATTTAAAAACTTCATCGAAAACAACTGAAATTCATTCAAATGACGTCATAGAAAAAATAACACGCCTGGCTCTCTCTAAAAAAGCAGCATTTCATTCATAAATAATTTCCCATTCATGTCATTCATCACAATACTATAATAATTTATTTTATTTAAAAATTAAGACCATGGAGCTATAAGTAATTGAACTCAATGCTTAAAACTTCATTGCAAAAAATCGTCCTTCTCTCGGTAAAGTCAATGAATATTTCTTTCATATCAGCTGTGCAGACTCCATGAGCTAAATTATTTTGCATTATAAAAATACAGCAATTCCTATACAACTCATCCTATATATTTTGCTGTTTACATTTCACATAAGTGAAAAATAGGCTTCGTTAGAGAAATAATCAAAGTTGGATGCTCATTTAAACTCAAATATATTGTCATTGCGTTGTTTCAGTATGTAGATGCACAGAATTTAAGCGAAAATAAAGAGGTTTTACGACGAATACAACACTCAATATGAATTAAAAAGAACTTTAAAAATGACGATTTTGAGACAAGATGGATGCCGTATTATATTTTGAAGTTGGTCACGTGATCGTTTCATATCATGGTCACGTGATCGCTTCATGTAAGAGGTGTAATTATTATTTTAATTTTTATTTAAAAAACTACTGAATATGTTTCGCTGAATTTTTTTTTATATATTTTATGGAACAATTTGAATATTACCTAAAATTTTCGAAGCAATTTGTGAATTTTAAATCCGCTTAAAAATGTTTGAAAAATTTGGTCCCATTGGGTTCAATGTATTTCATTTTTTCAACCCGGGTTCAATCCAAAACTAATTGGGTGATATTATTTATTTATATTCCCATAGGTCCTACAGACCGTCTGAACAACATACTAAAATTTCATTTTGATTAAGTCATTTTTACGGCAGTTATCGTGCTAACGGACATACAGACAGACAGACAGACAGAATGAACAAAGTCATAAACACTTTTCAACTTTATTGTAAAGTGTTAAAAATGTATAATGTCCGTCTAATTTCTGTTCCTTTGATTGCCAAACTGCCTAAAGCTAAACATTGATCCACTTAGGCTCTTTCTCTCTCCCTCGAAATGAAAAAGCAACAATGGACTGCATCTTGAGAGAAACCCACAAACAAAACAATTTAAATATTGAATCTCCCTCTTTCACTCTGTTATAGATAAAAGATTATCGGCCTTTTCGAATTGTATCTCTTTTGGGTGTGTTGCATTTTTCGATTTGGACAGAGAGAAAAATATAGGCAGCTTCTCTTCAAGTAAAAGGAAAATGTGAAATGTTCATATATTTCTTTTTAGGTAAATAAGCATAGTAAAATAATGTTAGTTGTGGACATAGTAGCTCAATACTTATACTTGGATACAGACTGTAAAAAGAAACTGAAACTAAATATTTTGAATTATTCTCATGATAAAATCATGAATTATTCGCAGTTTAAAACGTTCATACTATTAATTCCTATAGGACACATTTTTCTAGCAATAATAGTAATACTTTAATCTATGCGAGAAAATGATTCTTTTAGCTGCTTTAAAGGGAACTAAAATTGTGCACACCAGTACGAATCATCTAAATTCATTCCATGCATTATCTGAAAGACCTGCTGCCAACTTCAAAAATAAATTAAAGATATTTTTTAATGAAAAAAATTAACTTTCGGAAATATTGTAAAGAAAAGTGATATATAATAATATTGTGCTTTACTACTAATTTTAATACTATTGAACCTGCACAATATAAAATACTATAAATATATGACGAAATAAGTTAAGATTCACATCCGATATATTTTAATGCCAGAAATTTTAAGTCAGATCATATGCCTTTCCCAACAGATTCGAATTGTTAGTGGAAACCCCAGGCCGTCCGACTCGTCCTTTTCCTATATTATTGCTTTTACTAGAAATTTATTTGAAAACACCTCTTTCTCAAGATCGTCTATAGATATAGCTTAGATGATGATTACTATGAATTCAGCATTCAATTCAAGACAGCGTAGAGAATTTACACGTCCGAATTTGGGAAAATCGCCCCTTATTCAAAAATTTCCATTTTGCTTAAAACATCTATCTCTTAGGATAAGGTTAATATGGATTCCGCATGAAATCCCAGAACGTGCAGGGGTTCACTAGGAAATTTCACTTATATTGTTTCTACTTCAGGTTAAAAAACTTTCCTTGACTCATCAATTTCTGTGGATAAAGCTTAAAGGAAGTATATTCCAGGATAAAGCTATAGATAAAACTTAAAGGATTTAGCATCAATTTCTTGAGTAGATAGGATGTACACTATGGATTTTCACTTCCTGTTCCTTTCCCACTTTCAGTTCAAAATTTTCATTTTCACTGAAATATCTATTCCTAAGAATCGTCTACGGATAGAGCATAGATGATATCTAATATGGATTCATCCTTAAATTGCATATAGGGTTGGGAGATTCACTAAGAATTTGCGCCTCCGCGTATATGTTCACTTCCGGCTCAAGAGATTTTTTCACATTTTTTCAGAATCAGTTATAGATAGATTTTAGATTGTGACTATTATACAAATTCCAGAAGTTAAGCTAGCGGCAGTAAATCGGATATCACTCAAGATGGATATAGCTCAAGAAGTCGGATATAGCTCAAGAAGTCGGATATAGCTCAAGAATCGGATATAGCTCAAGAATCGGATATAGCTCAAGAAGTTATATTTTGATTGACTCTAAATTTCATAAAGATGCAGTGAATTGTGCAATATATTTAAGAATATAATCATAAAATTAAAGAAAACATAGATATAATTGTATTCTTTAAGTACTTACTAATAGAAAAATTAGAACATAGTAGTGCAGAGGTAATTGCGCACTGCCTCAATAATAAGAAGAATGTCATTATTTCTTTTTCTTTCATAACAGCATAATAATAACAATAAGGTAAAGAAGCTTACCTTTTCTGTACAAAGGGCGTAGTTTACTATTTCAATCCAATTCCCTTAAAGTCTTAAAAAATATCGTTTTATTATGTTTGGTTTTTTCTTGATGTCAGGCATCTTTATGACACGGAATTGATTGCACTTGATTAAAAAAAAAGAGATTATTTTATTAAATTCTGCATTAAAAGTTACACTTAAAAGAAACGACCCCCACTGGGTTCCGGTCTAAATTGGGTGGCACTTCCCGACCGTCCAAACTGTTACCTTACACCTTTCTGGTAGGTCGGACGGTCTGGGTTTCAACAACAACAACTTAAAAGAAACGAGCATTTTGCTCTGTAGTAATACAAAAGCAGAAGAACGAAAAAAAAAAGGAACTTAGAGTTCACGCAAGTGTACCTGTATATATTTTTATGAAGCGCGCGCAGATCAAATGATATAAACAAATTCCTTTTCTTGCGGAAAGGAGAGAGTGGGGGATGAAAAAAAAATGTCAAACGTGCATGAAAGTGGTATTTTTTGGATACGTTTTTCGCAGTGATAAGAGATCATTCATTTCTAACACTTACTTCACGCTTAGTACATTCCAAAAAATGTTTGCATGCTTTACAAACAAATCAAACAAACCAAACAAGCCTTGATATGGGAAGTGACCACCCCTGACTGTGACACAGGCTTCCCACAGTCGTCTCTTCTCTTCAATCAGTTGATCCAGCTCAGCAGAGAGTAATAACTACCATTCATGTAGAAGAACATGTAATTTTCAGCTCTTATTAGTGCAGGTGTGGCTGAGACCGGCAGAGGCAGAAAGCTCTTCAAAGAGCATCTCAAACGTTTTCGATATGATTGAGGTTCGAAGAATACGCTGGGCACTGCATCCAGAACAATACGTTCGCTATCGAGGTACTTGTCTACCAACTCTGCTGTGTATGGACTAACTTTGCTGCACATCAAAAGAAAATCTGGACCCACTGTTGCAGAGTATATTCACACGAAGGATCCAATTACCTGCTATCGATATGTTTACGCCGTCACAGTCCCTATGAATACGTTCAGGTAAGTGCAATATCTCAAAAAAATTTTACTCGCACCATAGTACTAACACGACTAAAGGCGTGGTGTCTAATGATGCTATTGTTCTGGATGCGTATTACTCGTTTTCTCCAAATTCTTATACTTTTATTGTTTGAATCTATAAATTTTTTCCATACCAAAATTTTTCATTCAGCGGCGATATTTTTAAAATTATGGCATTACTACAGTAATTTATTTTACTTAAAAACGTAAAATCAAGAATGTAAAACCATGGAAGTAAAATTACTTTCTAACTCCATGCTTAAAACTTCATAAAATAGCAATACTAAGGAATCGTCTGCTTCTCTATATAAAATCAATAAATGTTTCATTCATATAAGCTATATTGCAGAGCTAAATAATTTTGCACTAAAGAAATTCAGCAATTCTTATACGACTCATCTTAAAGCTTGAAGTGTTTACATTCTCCATACGTAGAAGTTAGGCTTCGTTGTAGAAATGATCAAAGTTGAATGATCATTTGAACTCTAAAATATTGTAATTGAGTTGGCTCAGTATATAGATGCACAGAAAAAAAATCAAAAATAACGCAGTTTTAGGACGGATGCAACACTTAATATAAATTAAAAAGAACTTCAAAAATTACGATTTTTGCAAAAGATGGTTGCCATATTTCATATTGAAGTGGGTTACGTGACCTTTTCATATAATATGGGTGCCATTATTATTTTAATTTTTATTTTTAAAATGCTGAACAGATTCTGCTGAATTTTTATTCATACATATTTTATGGGATAATTTGAATATTTCCTAAAATTTTCGAAGCAATTTGTGATTTTTAAGTTCGCTTAAAAATGTTTGAAAAATTAAGTCCCATAGGGTTCAATGTATTTCATTTTTTCAACCCAATTTCAATCCAACACTAATTGGGTGATATTATTCATTTACATTCTCATATGTCCTACAGAACGTCTCAACAACAAACTAAAATTTACTTTTGGTAAAGTCATTTTTACGGCAGTTATCGTGTGGAAGGACAGACAGGCAGAATGAACAAAGTCTTAAACACTTTTCAACTGTGTTATAAAGTGTTAAAAATCAACCCTAAAACTCATTGAAATATTTTTAGCTTTTAACTCTTTGGGGCAAACGAGTCGCTTTCACCCCTCCCCCTCTTAATTTTCATATTGTTTGAGAACCCATCCAATCACTATTGGACATTGATATTTGTATATCACCATTGATGACAACACTCAGTTTCAACCAATGAAATCCGCATGGATGCGTTTCCTATTTGATAATTTCGTCCCGTGCTTAAATTTTGTAAGCCAGTGTAGTTTCAGCATTCAATTTTATAATGGGTAGTGGGAAATATTTTCCACTTCCAGTTCAAGAGAAGTCACTTCCTGTTTCTTAAAAACTGTGTATGACTGTACGAAAAAAAGTATGCAAAACAGCTAAAAAATGCTTAGATTTTCCGTTACGAAGTGTACGTATCACTTGCAAACATATGAAGGTTTCTACATACATTTCTTTTTTCCTAAATTTAACTACTTTGTAGGAAGAAGGCACTTTTCTTGTTAAATAAATAATGCATCAAGGAAACGTTCTTCAGTCGACATTTGTAAACATCGACTTGCGTTTAATTGAACTATTTAGTAATACTGTTTACATGCACACGAGAGCCACTTTGGCATGTTGCAACAATTTAAAGGGATTTCGAATCACAATTAGAATATCAATAATTTCGAACTACAATTTCGAATCCCAAAGGGAAATCGAATCATAATCACACACACATATATATATATATATATATATTGTGGCAATTAATTGAGAAATGCAGTTTTTTTTATAAAATTCAGTTTTATTCAAGTTTTCTATGGATACATTTAAAACTAATAAGTGATATGACCTCCCCGAGACTTTATAACATCACAGACACGTTTCGGCATGGAATGTACTAGACTAGCACATGTAGTTTTAATTTCAACGTCTCTGAACCATATGTCAATAACGGCC